>PVHX01012178.1:49230-60627 GCA_004024805.1 Geosciurus inauris | reverse complement strand
CTTCTTTTTTTTTTTTTTTTTTTTAAATATTTTGTTTTTAGTTATAGATGAACACAATATCTTTATTTATTTTATGTGGTGCTGAGGATCGAACCCAGTGCCTCACGCATGCGAGGCAAGCGCTCAACCGCTGAGCCATAGCCCCAGCCCCTATATTTCCTTCTTTTTAGTATTTCTCATATTGTTTCTTCTGATATTTATAAAAGTTATCCTTGTTCATTGTAAAATAAACACAGGCAAAGCGGAAGTAAGGGAAGCCCAATGGACAGTCCTCGTCCCTCTCCCCGCCACAGAGGTCAGTCGACGGGCGGCTACAGTCCGGGCGTTTCTTGCCAGCAGGTTTCTTAGAACCGTGTTCTGTGCACACCCAGTGTTTTGAGTTTTGTGGGGTTTTTTTCCTCGTTTTGGGGGCCCATGTTCTCTCCAAGCTGCGCCTCTACTCTGAACTTGCTTGTTCTGCTGAGCAGCATGCTGAGGCCGTCTACCCACTAGTGCACGCAGACTTCCCTCTGTCACTGTGACCGGTGTAGCGGTCCATGGAATGGGAGAGGTCTGATTTATTAGCCCATTCGCCCTCTGACAGCCTGGGCTGTGGCTGGGTCTTACTGTCACACACACAGCGAGCATCCTGGTGCATGCGCCTTTGTGCCTGAGCGCTGCCCGACAGGAGCCGGGTGTGAACACGGGCTGTGCAGCCCGGAGGCGCCCTCAGAGTGTTCTGGGAGGCAGGTGGGCAAAGCGAGCTGCATTCCCCAGAGGAAAAGGGGGCAGATTGGTGCTGTAGAACTGGGGGCCGTGGTTGGAGGGCTTTAGTGACAATCAAAGTCACAAGAGGACTGAACCCTGAGGGCCTGCCATTTAGGAGCAGGTGGAGAACCAGGGGAGAGACGAAGGCTGGGCACCTCTGTGGAGTTTCCAGAACCAAGGGATGGCTAGGCGTGGCAAATGACGGCGGAGGGTGTGAGCTGAGATGTCCCCTTGTTCTGCACGTGGCCCATTGTAGCTGCTCAACAAATACGGGCCAGTTGACTTCATCAGTGAACCAGGTCCAGAGCCTGGAAGGTGTCTGTTTTCAGCCCTATGGTTGTTTGGGGACTGTGGAGGTCACAGATGCAGGCTGATGGGGGAATGAAGTCCTGGTGAGGACGGTTTCCACAGGTGGCTGGCCAGGGAGGTTGGGGGTGGGCAGGTGGAGGAGCTAGGGACGTGGATCCCAGCAGGTTAAAAGAGGACAGAGGGAGAGGTGATCAGGAAGTACTTTTTGTACTGGGGCTCCAGGACAGAGACTCACAGAGACTGAGGTCTGCTGGGACCTCAGTGGCAGGAGGAAGATCCCTCTGGGGTCCCTCTGGGCTGGAGGCAGAGCTGAGTTGCACTTAGAACGGGTGTGGAGGTCAGTGTCCAGTGGCATCAGCACTCACCATCTCCTGGGCCTTCAACGGCCGCCCGTGAACGCGGATGGTACCTCAGCGCACAGGCAAGGAAACCACACTCTGGAGGTAACATCACCAAAGACAGAGGCAGGAGTTGAACCCACACCTTCCAGACCCAGGAGACCCCTGCTGTCTCCTCCTGTCCCCTACCTCCACACAAGCCCAGCCCCCTGGGACAGTACTCAGTAGGGGGTGATAAGCCCCATGGGAGGAAGAGAAGCTCAAGGAAGCCCCTGCTTGCACCCAGCACCCTGGGTTGGGAGAGGCCTCTGACTTCCCCGCTTTGCTCAGCCATTGTGGAATGTGTCACCACTGAGGGCACGAAGGACCCCAGACTCTGGTTGGCCACTTAGAGATGGACACACAGACTGTGGCGGGCCTGGGGTCCAGCCCTGCCCAGGCTCGAGCACTGAGCTGAGAGGGCAGGAGGCAGGCAGGGGTGAGGAACGGGGTGGCTCGCAAGGTGGGAAGCTGGGAGGCCAGAGGCAGGAATAGGCCAGCGCCATCCACCGGGGACAGAGGAGGGCAGCGAGGCCTGGAGCAGGGCCCGGCAGGTGAGGGGACAGAAGGCAGGATGTGGATGTGAGGACTGGGGCAAATTGGGATCACAGGGGAGTTGGCAAGTCAGGGACCCGGGCCTGGCTGCCAAGCACTGGACCCGGGATAATCCACTGCCCTCTGGCCCAGGGCCTCCCATCCCATTGGCAGTGACCTGGTAGCCACATCAGGCGGGCCAGACCTTCCAGCCTCATTCTGAACAGATTCCCTCGGGGGCCACAGTGTGCACTTGTGCGTGTGTGTGTGTACACACGTGTCTGGGTGTCCCTGGACACTGCCCCCTGCATGTCACAGCGTGGGCCAGGGTCTGCTGAGTCCTTGCCATTGGCATCTCCTGTGTGCTCGGTGTGAACGCACACCCGTGTGTCTCCAGGTGGCTGCGTGTGCCTTTGCGTGTACCTGCGTGCTTCTGTGTGAGCAGATGGCCTCTGGCCCTTTTATGTGTGTGTGACTGTGTCTGTGTGTGTACACAGGCATACTTGTGTGCGTGTCTGCTTGTGAGGACAGGTGGCCCTGGGGCTAGGGCTGGGGTCACTTGCCTCTAGGGCAAGACAGAAAGGTAGGCCCCCAGAGCCCAAGGGCCCTCCGAACTTGGGCAGCCTGGTTCTCTGCCCCTGGCCCCCCAAGGATGATCCCCAAGGACCCACAGAGGACAGGATCCACCATGCCCACGGCAGAGGTGGGGAGGCAGGTGAGAGGTATGAAGCCTTCCAAGGAAGCTGGGGACAGGGCTCCTGGCAGGGGACTGGTAGCAGCTGGGGGCAGGGCCTGCCTAACTGACAGGAGCCAACCCCAGCCCTGCCTTGGGACCTGGTCTGGCAGCTTTTCTGCAGACCTGGCGCTAGGAGGGCCCTGACCCAACCTGAGCTCCCGAGAGCATCTCCAGGCTGTGCTTCAGCCTCCTGGAACCTAGGCCAGCAGGACCTCTCCCCAGTGCACTCACCTAACTCCAAGGGCCAGACCCCTGAATCCACCCCACAGCCTCCCGCAGCGAGGCTGCACTAGCAGAGGCGGCAGGCGTCTCCTCAGGTGGAGACATGTGTGCACGCGTGTCCAGGAGCACCAGCAGTAGCGTGCAAAGGTGTGAGCATGCCCAGGGAGCAGCCTGTAGACAGTTGTGCATGTGTGCCGTCCTGGTTTAGGTGGCATGTGCCAGTATGCCTAGAGTACATATGGACAGCATGTGTGCCTATGGGTACAGACTCACTGGATTTGCAGGCTGGGGGGAGGGCATATGCAAATGGGCTGGACAGTGGACTGGACAGGTAGCTGTGCGTGGCTGCCCTGCCTGAGCACAGGTATGTGCACATATAGTGCTAGCATTCGCGTGTGCCCCTGCAGGCACATACAGGTGGGGACCTCTAGACCACTGGCAAATACTATACAAGTGTGCACGCCTACATTTATCCATGTGAACTTGAGAACCATGGTGACAGTACATGCGTGGAGCCCACTCTCATGGTGTGAATGGGTGTGGGCGTGCGGCCAGGAGCCGCGTGCGCTGACTCCTCTCCCGGGGCAAGCCAGCTGCCATGCCGTGGTTGCCTGGAGATACAGAGCAGGGGCAGCTCCCGCGTGGCAGAGCGGGGCAAGGGCCGCTGGGGTGGAGCCCCCACTCACCCAGAGCAGGGCACCCCTCCGCGGGACTCAGTTCCACCCCAGCAAACCCAGCCCCGCCAGGCCACCGCTGCTGCGCCACCGCTAAGCCACGAGCTGGGGGAGGGGCCTCGCTCGGAAACGGGCCATAAATTTCTCGAGATGCTTTAATTTTTTAAAAGCCCCACGTAGATGCTTTGCATTGCGAAAACCCACAAATATCGGCTAAATGAGGTGCTCCAGCAGAAGGCCTGGCTGGGCCCGCAGCCCTCCCCGCCCGCCCGGCAGCTGGGCCCGGGCTCAGCTGGGGCCCCTGGCCCGGCCAGCCGGGCCGAGGGGCCCATCTTTGTTCCGAGTAGGGCTCAGACTGCGGAGTGGCTGGGTAAATAGTCGCCGCAGTAATCGCAGGCTGATTCCAACTAATTAAATCCTGCGCCAAGAGCCCACTCCAGCCAGTATCCCGAGAGGCCACGAAAACACAGACACCCCAGACGGGGCTTTGCTCCGGGTCGGGTCTGGCTCTCTAATCCCGTATCTTTTGAAAGATAGGCGCGTCCCGGGATGAGGGGTCAGCGGGCCTGCCCTGTGCCGAGCGGTGGAATTTTTCAATAACCAGCAGCTGGGTCACCAGGAACACAAAGGCGCTGTAATATCCTGTGGGCTTACGGGGAGCGAGCAGCCGGCAGAGCCAGCTCCCTCCAGGCCCGGGGCAGCGGCCCCCCACAGCCCAGGCCCCCAGCGGCCAGCAAGAGGCCACTTGGCCAGGCCTCCAGTCCCCTCCCACAGAAGGGCAGGGAGCACTGAGGTCGGCAGCCCCCACGGCCCCCTCCTCCTGGACCGGGCTTCCAAGTAAATTCATCTTCCTTATTAAAAACCAGCCTCCATGCTCCCAAGCCCCAGCTGTGGCTGTGTGGGACCTGCCCGGGGCAGGGCTGTTGGGACCAGGACCCTTCCTAGGACCAGTGAATGGTCCTCACATGCAGAGGCCACAATGTGCAGGGCAGGGCTCTCCTGCTCTGGCATCAGAAGGTTGGGGTTCAAATCCCATGAGGCCTGTGTCTGAGGAGATCCTGGCTGGGCCATGTGGCCCGTGACCTTGAGGAAGGAACTCACTTGTACCTTCTGTGATCAGCCCCAGTGTGAGGCAGTGGGTGGGTTAAATTAGAGCCAGCGTCCAGCATGACCAGGATGTGGTAGTCCCCACCACCACCTCATCTTCCCCCGCCAGGTCATGAGGACCGGGGGCCTCTGTCGCAGACTCTGGGGAGAAGCAAGGTTGTGTCCCTGAGGGGTTTGCACACTGTAGAGGGGTGTCCGTGGTGGGAACCGCACATGTGAGAGTGATTAGGAACTGCAGAGACCCGGTTGATTTTATTTTATTATTTTTTTTTTCTCAGAGAAACAATAGTTGCCCCTCTCCCGAGTCTGGAATACTTCACGCCCAGGGTCTGGGACCCCTCATTTAAATTGGCTTCGAAGGGACAGGCGCTGTGAGCCCCAGGAGGAGGTTGTTAGGGATGGAGAGCTGGGGCCCAGGAATTTACAATCCGTTACTTGAGAGGTGTCCTGCCCCCCCTCGCCCATCCAGGCCTTGGAAAGCACAGCATGTGCCGTAAAGATGTCACACTGGGTGGGGGTGCCGAGGGGCGTCCAGGGTCTGGCCTTTGGTGGGGGATTATGCTGCCTGGGACAGAATCCTGGCTGCACATATCCCAGTTGAATGAGCCCGACCAAGATCATGGCAAGTGCTGGTAGGTGGGGGTGTTGGTGTTTTGCCATGAACCCTTCCTAACACTGTCGGCCATGAGGCAGGTGATGCCCAGTTGTGATGGGGTTCACAGACCCGTGGTGACAGGGACTTGGTCAAAGTCATGTGCCTCTCACTGCCCGCCTATGCCACGCCAGTGCTGGGACCCTCCTCCTGAGTAGCGAGGGGCTCTTGGAATCCTTTACCAAATCACACAGGCCTTGCCTCCTCCTGGGGGCTCCACCACTTAGTGTCTTGGCACGAGGTCTTCGGGGCCCTCCTCTGTGGAAGGAGAGGATCATGTCCTCTGCCTTCCTCCAGGATTCAGGGGAATCACCCAAACACACAGCTCAGTCCAGAGCCATGGTGTGGAGGGAGCCCCTGACACTGCAGGAGTCCTCCCGAGGGAAAGGACCTCTGGGGGGACTTGTGGGGCGGGGGGCCAGCCATGGCCACTGCTCAACCCAGGAGGAGGGCCAGATCTGAGCACCGCACAAGGAGTAGGGTGACAACCCAGGTACAGGCCAGTTGGGAATGGAGAAGGGAGCCCAGGGCCACTCAGGCAGGGAGGGCAGCAGTCAGCACCAGCATGTGTTGGGGTATCACGGTGGAGCCGTCCAGGGAACCCTGAGGAAGAGGGTGCCCGAGGAAGCACCTGCCTGGTGCAGGCGTCCTGCCCAGGTGCTTGGAGATGTGGCTTCACAGGTGCCCAGCTTCCCCAGGTGCCCCAGGGCTTGCATCAGCTGGGTTCTGGGCAGAGGGGGCAGAGGGGACATTGCTGGGAGTGAGCCCTGTGGCCCAGCTGGGCCCATCAGTCATTTTGGCCGCCACCTCAAGGAGACCCACAGCCCAGACCTGGAGCAAGAGGGTTCAGGAGCCTCCTCAGTCCCCTGGGGAAGGAGCGGTAGGGGAGGAGGGGGCTGCGTGGAAATGCACCCGAGAGAGAGTGTGTGTGTGTGTGTGTGAGAGAGAGAGAGAGAGAGAGAGTGTGTGTGTGTGTGTGTGTGTGTGGTGGGGGCGGGGAGCAGAGTAAACAGCCGCTGCCCCTCTCTGTGGCTGTGGCCAGGTACACAGGCCTGTTTGGACAGCTGTCTTGTCTGTCCGTCTGTTTGGGAGATGCTGGCTGATAGATGGGGGCGGGCGGACTGTTAACCCCTGGCTGCCTGCTCTGCCGCGTGCTCCCTGCCTCCTTCCATGGGCACCCTGGCTGTCCCCACCCCAGCTCCCTTTTTTCGGGGGGAGGGTACCAGGGATTGAACTGAGGGATACTCAACCACTGAGCCACATCCCCAGCCCTATTTTGTGTTTTATGTAGAGACAGGGTCTCACTGAGTTGCTTAGCGCCTCCCCGTTGCTGAGGCTGGCTTTGAACTCGTGATCCTCCTGCCTCAGCCTCCCTAAGTGCTGGGATTACAGGCTTGCACCACCGCACCCTGGCTCCCAGCTCCTCTTGAGTGGGCACCCCTAGCTCCAGGTCAGGGACAGTGGCTCAGGACCAGGTTAAGGGGGCTTCAGGGCACTGACAGCCTGCCTCACCACCTCCACCAGGGAGCCCAGGTCACAGAGGGGAGTCTGCTGTGGTGACCCAGGGGCAGAATGTGTCCCTCTCTCTGCCCATAGTCCCCCTCACACCACGCTCACGTCCTGAGGAAGCACCCCTGTGTTTAGGAAAGAATAGGCTTTCTCAGGGCTGCCATTTGCACACAGGCCAGCCCCGCCCAGGGTCGGGATGGTGGAAGAGAGACGCGCGCGCTCTGTGTGTGTGTGTGTGTGTGTGTGTGTAGGGGTGTCAGGCCCACCCGCAGCAGGCCCCTGTGCAGTGTCAGGCAGAGGTGGGGCTTGGGGCCAGTCGTCGGGGGAGCCAGGCCCATATCCGTCTCCTCTGGTGCGTCTGGAGCCTGACCTGGGGGAGATCTGGACCTGGCGGTGAGCGGGGTGCTGCGCCGCTGTCGGCGAGGCAGGACCGGGTGGCTGCTGCCTGCATCTCCATGGGCTCCCTATTTAGCCACGCCCCCTCCATCCACTGGCCACTTAATGGGGTCAGGGGTAGGGCACCCCGGGCTTCTCCACCACCCCAAAGCCCCGAGCAGTTCGCAGCCTTCAGTCCTCTCTAGTACCCCTCCCGGGCCAGCAGCCCCTGCGCCTCTCACCTGCCCGCGCCACCGCGATTCCTCCGCTCCTCGCCCCTCCCCTCCGCGCCCCACCTACCCTAGTCCCCTCAAGCTTTTAAAAATGTAAATCGCTCGAGCCACTCCTCGCTCAAAGCCTCTCCACAGCTTCCTAGGGCTCTCGAGATCAAGACAAAAATCCTTTAAAAGGCCCGCAAGGCCATGGATGGGGCGCAGGTTAAATAAATTCGGGTTTGCCCCGTGAAAGAGGGTGGGCAGCTGCAGAGAAGGCGCCCGGGCCTGCCTAAGCGGCATCCCCCCAGCCCCGGGAGGAGCAGCAGAGCGGAGCTGGAGAGTGTGTTAGCGTTGGTATAGAAAAAAAAGACAAAACCCTCAACCAGGCCTCTTTACAAAAAGGAAAATCCAGATGGGGGAGGGGAGCGGGGTCACTCAGCCAGCGTCCACTTTTCACCTCTGGGAAGGAGGCTCCCAGGGAAGGGTTGGTTGCCCGCAGGGAGGAGCCCTGAGGGCTGGGGAGCTAGCAGAGGCCACACCCTTTTGTACATTTCAGTACTAAATCATGGAATGCATTACCTATCGAAAATAAAAAATTTGTTTTAATGAAAATTTTTAGAACACGCCCGTGATCCCAGAGACCCTAGAGGCTGAGGCAGGAGGATCACAAGTTCGAGGCCAGCCTCAGCAACGTGGATTTAAAAAGGGCTGGGGGCATGGCATGGTTCAGTGGTAGGTCCTGGGTTTCTTACCCAGTATCCTCAACTTCAAAATTGAGGCGGGATGGTTTACAGGACCCTGCGCACTCCTCCAGAGGCTGGCTCCACGCCTGCCCGGCACTATTCTTCGCCGTTAATGCTCGTGGTGTCTCTGGACCTTTGCTTTGCGTTCATTGTTTCCTCGCACCCTGGGCCTGTCCCCTCCTCTCGCTGTCGCTCCCACACCTCCTGGGAGGGCTGATGAAAAATAATTGTGCCTGAGAATCTGCCTGTCTTCCTGCTCCGCAGAGCCGGCTCTGGCTAGTTCGCAGCTGTCCTCCACTGTCCCTGTGCCCAGCACTGCATCTGGCACAGAGCAAGTGCCACATTAGAATTTGGGGGCTAGGTGAAGTAGAGGGAGGGTGGACGCCTGGGAATTCCAGGCCACGGGGAGAGGGGCAGGAGGGGAAGTGCCACCTGGGCTTTGAAGGACTTTGCATGACCTCCAAGTGGGAAGGTGCCCAAGCAGAGGGCACTGGGAGGGCTAAAACCCAGGCAGCTGGATTGCCATAGCAACCTGTCCACCAAACGGTTCTCCCGCACATGCTGTGTGTCTTGAGAAGTTACCTCCCTCTCTGTGCCTCAATTTATTCCTCTGCAAAATGGGGGTGTTGGCGAGGACCTCTCAGAGTTGCTAGGGGCAGGGTTCCCAGATCCCAATGAGAAGGTAGGCGCGTACACAGTCGGTGCTGGATAAATGCTGAGGGAACTGCTGCGGGGCCCCGGGAAAGGGTTAACACTGGGCGCTTTTGAATTGTCAAATGACTGCGGGCGATTAGCGCTGGCAGCTTCCTCAATAATCGCTCTTCTCTGTACCTGCTGGGAGCTTAATTAAAAAACAAAGAGGCTCAATTTAAAGGCCATTACTATGCTAATGTGGCCGGGCGGGCGGTGATTAAGCAGCTCGGGCAGGCGGCAGCGGGCTGGGGCGGGGCGCTGGGCGATCAGTTACCCACTAAATGGGCGGTGGCGGCAGTGGCTGCGGTGGGGGCCAGCGAGTGCGGAGGGGCCGAGTGTGCCCGGTCCAGTGGGGTGCGGGGCCTGGCCCAACACGCCCACCGCCAGCCAGGCCTGGGGAGCCCCAGGAATGTGCTCCCGCATCCTTTGCTCCCTCGCTAGCCAAGGGTCCTGCTGTGGGGAAGAGGTGGATGACACCCCCCACACCGTCCAGTACCCTTAGCATCTCTGCTCTAGGCCACATCCGCCCTGCTACCCTCAGCTTGGGACAAAGTCCTGCTCCTGCCTGCACCCACTTCTCAGGGTCATCCCCGGCCCCTGTGGGTGGCTCCATCCAGGCACAGATTCTGTCTGCCCACTCTGACTGTCCCAGCAAAAGGTCAGGCAGGTTGAGACAGGCCACTGACTAGAAGCAGGTCTCAGCTGCCAGACCTGGGGTCCGATTGCTCCCGAGATCCCATGCACTGTCCCAGCCCCCAGGAAGGGAGGTGCCCCCCCACCCTAGGCCCTGGCTCTGCATCTCCAGCTGGGTGATCTGCCTAAGGAAGAGGCTCCTCCCTCCCAAGGTAGTCAGGAGACATCGTGAGGTGCTGCAGGTGTACCTCTGAGCCTTGGGCTGGGCTGCCTGTGGGTGTGACATTGGTAGAAACATGCCAGGTTCAGAATCCGGGTTGAAGCAGGCAGGAGCACAGGGGTGTGCACACCTGGGCACATGGCCGGACGAGGAGGCTTGGCCCAGGTCTCATTAAGAGACCTACCTGGGCTGGGATTGTGGCTCAGTGGTAGAGCACTTGCCTTGCATGTGTGAGGCATTGAGTTTGATCTTCAGCACCACATAAAAATAAATAAAGATGTTGTGTCCACCTATAATTTAAAAAAGAGAGAGACCTACCAGGCTGCATAAAGAGGAGAAGAGGGTGGAAAAGAAGGGAGGAGATGGCCGGCTGTCCTCTAGAGAAACAAGATACTGGACCCTATGCCTTAAGGACTGTGTGGACAGACACCCCTGAGGGTGCCTAGAATAGGAGAAATGTCCCACAGGAGGCTGGGGAGCTTAACCAAGACAGGGAAGGGCCGCTGTTCTGAGTCTCTGAAGAGCAAAAAGGAGCACAGTTAGGCTCTGAAGGCCCCAAACGAAGCTGGACATTTGTACCCAACCATGTGAGACCCCCCAAGGCTGTCTTGACCCCATCGTTTCAACCTTGAGCATATTTTCCTCAGCTGCCTGGTGAAATTCGTGATAGCAAATTTTGGTAATTTTGATGATGATATTGGAAACCACCCTGCCTGAGTGGGGGGAAGATTTACCTTAGTAAAATAAAAATTAAAAATCTGTACTAAAGGCAACCGACAGCAGTGAAACTACTCGTGGTAAAATGTGTCACAGGCTGCACATTTACCAGTCAGGCAGCCAGACCAGCGTGGGCACAAACCTGATGGTAGAGCAAATAGTTATTGAAAAACATTTCCATGAAAAATCATTTATCTCAATGAAAATAATTTTAGTAAAATAAAAGTGAAAATGGAAAAAGTTGTAAATTATTTAACAGTACTAGAAAGAAAATTGATCAAAAATTTAAATTGCTCCAATGGAGTTTGTTCCAGAAAACACTTGTTCAAAGGAAGTTTATTGATGAAGTTAGGACCCTAATTAAAATGCGACAGCCTGAGTACAGGGAGGCCCAAGTCCTTGGGGCCAGGATGGAGGGGCCAGGATGTCATCTTGGGCAGCTCCTACAAGCTCCAGTGGGACCCTGCATTGCTCCTTCTGAGACCTCTTCCCTGGAATACTTTGTTTCTCATTCCAGCACACATTCCTGCAGTTGTGACAATGTCTTAGTCCCCACTGACTTACCATCACCTGGCAGCTTGGTCAGGTGGGTGATTGGGAAATGTCAACAAGATCAATGAATCTTCTTTTTTTTTTTTTTTTTTGTACTTTGGATTGAACTCAGGGACACTCAACCACTGGGCCACACCCCCAGCCCTGTTTTGTATTTTATTTATTTATTTATTTATTTATTTATTTATTTTTTTGGGTACTGGGGATTGAACTCAGGGGCACTCGACCACTGAGCCACATCCCCAGCCCTATTTTTGTGTTTTATGTAGAGACAGGGTCTCACTGAGTTGCTTAGCGCCTCGCCGTTGCTGAGGCTGGCTTTGAACTCGCGATCCTCCTGCCTCAGCCTCCCTGAGTGCTGGGATTACAGGCTTGAGCCACC
>PVHX01012178.1:0-49130 GCA_004024805.1 Geosciurus inauris | reverse complement strand
ATTTTATTTAGAGACAGGGTCTCACTGAGTTGCTTAGCACCTTGCTTTTTGCTGAGGCTGGCTTTGAACGCACAATCCTCTTGTCTCAGCCTCCTGAGCCACTGGGATTACAGGCATGTGCCATCACGCCCGGCAAGATCAATGAACCTTGTATGACAGTGGAAGCCTTAAAAGGCAGATAGTGTCTGCTCTCTCTAGAGGAGGGGTCATGCCACAGAGAGGTTTTGGCAGAGAAAGAGTGCCAAAATACTAAGTGCCTAAGTAAAGAGTGCTGGATGGGTGGGTAGATGAAGGGAGCGATGGATGGGTGGGTAGGTATGTGGGTGGCAGGAAAGAAGGAACAAAGGAAGGATAGAGAGGTTTTGGCAGAGAAAGAGTGCCAAAATACTAAGTGCCTAAGTAAAGAGTGCTGGATGGGTGGGTAGATGAAGGGAGCGATGGATGGGTGGGTAGGTATGTGGGTGGCAGGAAAGAAGGAACAAAGGAAGGATAGATGGGTGGTTGGACGAATAGATGGATGGATGGATGAAGGAGGGGATGGATGGATGGTAGATGGGGAGGTTAATGAAAGGATGGGTGGGTGGGTGGGTGAATGGATGGATGGATGGATAGGTGGATGGGTAGGTGAAGGGTTGGATGGAGATAAAGGGATGCATGGATGGATGGGTGGGTGGATAAAGGAATGGATAGATGAGTGGGTGGATGGATAGATGAGTGGGTGGATGGATAGATGAGTGGGTGGATGGGTAGATGAGTGGGTGGATGGATAGATGAGTAGGTAAAGGGATGGACAGATGCATGTGTAGGTGGATAAAGGGATAGAGAGATATGTGGGTGAATGAATGGATGGGCAAAAGGATGGATGCTAGATGGCTAGATGGATGGATGGGTGGATGATGAGTTGGGAACCCCAAAGCCCTGCTCTGTCCTCTCCAGCCCAGCCCTCAGGGCCTCCCTCCCTTCTCAGCACGCTCCACCCAGACCTACATCTCCCCAACCCTAGAAATGGCCTCCAGCCTCTTCTTGCTTTAGTTCCTTTTCAACTTGTCCCTCCCAGAATGTCCTCTCCATTTCTACACACAGCCTGACTCTGGACTCAGACACACCCCACTCCTGTAACAGCCCCACCACGTCCTCCATTGGGATCCCCTGAACTCTTTGAAGTCACCAGCCATCCTCCCTGTTGCCCAGCTCTGCCCCCACCTGGCTGAGTTTGCGCCTCATCAGGCACTGCCCCGGATGCCCCAGCCCTTCCTGGGCACACAGCTCTGGGCATGGGCCTTTCTGGCCAGGCAGGACCCCAGAGAGAAACCCCAAGGCCTCTGCATCTCATGGGGTGGGGCGCTCCTCTTCCCCCTGGACTGCAGGGGCCAGACTTCTCCCTGTGTCTTCAGCACTCAGCCCAGGGCACGGACCCAGAAGCTCTGAGCTGACAGTGCAGTCTTTCGAGGAAGTGGGCAGGAGGAGAAGGAGGAGGCTGGGAAGGGAGGCCCAGGAAGCCAAGTAGCGAGGCTGGAAGAGCAGGCATGTACTCTGGAGCCCAGCATGTGGGCCTTGAACCCCAGCGCCCATGCTCTCCCAGCACCACTTCCCTCTCTAGCAAAGAGAGTGGCCTGCCTGCCTCTCAGGGTATTGAGGGCGAGAGGTCCATGTGCACCATGTGCAGAGAAAGCACAAGCCAGTGTGTAGGGAACGCGCCATCTTAGTACATAATAGTAACAAAAATAATTGCTGCTAGATTTGGTAACCAGGAGCTGGTGACCTCAGTGAGAATGGGGGTGGTGGAACCTGGACCAGCTCAGAGGGGTTTGATGGGCAAGTGAGAGGAGAAAGCTCCTCCCCTGGACTAGTATAGAGCCTGGCTCAGAGTAGATGCTCAATGAATGTTAGATGGCTGAGTGAACCAGCAAGCCATCAACTGAATTGAACTTGCCAGCAAGGGAAGAATCAACCCAAAGGTTAATGAAAGAATAGAGCCAAAGCCCTCAGCTTGGCACCTGCGTGCCCTCTGTGGCCTTGCTGGCCAGGCTCCCCTGCAGCTCTTCTGGCCTGGACCAGTGCCCTAAGCTCAGCTGGAGGGGAGCGTGGGAGGATGGTCAGAGGGACATGATGCTCTGCCCACGCCCTCCCTGGGCCTTTGTATCTCCTTGATGGCAGGAAGGGTCATGCCTGTCACCAGAGGATATCTGGTCTCAGAGAAGTCCCACATCTCCAGATGGAGAAAACTTCTGGAGAAGAGTCTGGGCCTTGCTCCCTGCCCAACTCCCCAGGGACGGGACTCCCTGAAGATGGGAGGCCAAGTGTCCAAGCCTCGTGGACACAGTGCTCAGTCTGCAGGAGTGTGGACCTGCGTGTGAGTGAGTGCTGTGTGTGCCCCTGTGTGTCTCTGTCCTGGCCGCCTGCACAGTCTCCTCAGCCTGTCCCTCCTGGAGCTGCAGACTGTCCTGGGCAGCTGTCTGTGGACACATCCACATGGCTGACCTTCTAGAAAGCAGCCCAGGTGTGGACCCTGCCCCACCTCCACCCTCTCTCTGGCATTCCCTTGGGTCCCTGCCTACCTTCCAGATGCACCCAGGCGGGGCTCTCGGCACACCCCTGCTCTGGCCTGGTCTGAGGCAGCTTCGCCTCCGCCTGGGTCCTGGAGCCTCTCCCTGCTGCTCACTCACCTGGGCCCATCACAGCACACACAGCTCTCCCAGGGCTCCCATGTCACGTGCCCTGCATGTCCCTCCGGTCCCCTGGGCCTTGCTCACCTGCTCCTACCACAGGGGCTCCTGTGGGTCCCCCACACCCCCTGCAGTCACCTTAGGGCCTTGGCACTTGCTGTGCCTGGTCCTACCTCTCCCAGGTTTCACAGAGAGCCCCCTCCTCTCTGCTCAGGTGTCCTTTCGCAGGGCTGCTTCTGATTGTCCTAAAGATGTCCACTTTGGTTCTATGGGGTCAAATAGATGGCTGCAACGGCCCCTCGCCTGTTAGAATGCCCCAGGGAAGCAGGAGGCAGATGGACTGTCACTTTTGCTCCCTGCTCTCTGCCTGGCTCCCAGACAGTGCCTGGCAGGGCGTAGTAGGTGCTAAATGAGTTATTTGTGTGCCCGCCTGTTCAGGTCGGCCCTGGATGGCACCCGGAGCCGGCGGCGGGCCGTCCCAACCTGGCCCCGACGCTTGACCTCCAGCCGGGGTCTGGGGACTCCCACTGCGCCCGGGCGCCGATCAAAGGGCCGAGGCGGCCGCTGGCATAGCGGTGTCTGCTCGCCTCCCGCCTGCAGGAAGCGCCCGGGCAGCGGCGGGCGAGGCGCGGAGGCCCGCGAGGCCCTGCGAGGCCGGCAGCCGCCGGAGCGAGCCCCGAGCACCGGCCACGCCGCGCATTCCAGCCGCTGATTGACGCGCGCACCGGGGCCCCAGCCTGCGGCTCCCGCCGCCGCTGCCC
This sequence comes from Geosciurus inauris, assembly GCA_004024805.1. Classification (NCBI taxonomy): domain Eukaryota; kingdom Metazoa; phylum Chordata; class Mammalia; order Rodentia; family Sciuridae; genus Geosciurus; species Geosciurus inauris. Next base: position 45,703 of record PVHX01012178.1, on the reverse strand, counting down.
GGCCGCCGCATCAAAGCAGATGTTTGCAGCTGGTTTGAGTTGGATCCCCGTCAACAGGCCCCTTTTTGTCTCAAAATAAAAAACAGCTACGCCCGGAATGATAAGGACGCGGCAGGCACGTGGGGGAGATGTCAGCGAGTCCGGCAGGGAGGAGGCCCGGCAGCTGCCTCTGCCGAGTGACAGGCGGACTCTAGCAGCAGCAGCACCCTCAGAGCGTCCAGGGTCCGGTCCTCTCGCCCCTTAGTGGCGTCTTGGCAGGCAACACAACCCCACTGCAGTGGTAGCCTTAGCACTAGCGTGAGCTCTTCTTGCCCCAGGCGGGTCAGGCCAGTCCACCTTGGGTCTCACCACTACCTAGGTAACCTCACTGCGGTGATTCCTTGGAAGTTGGGTGCTGGAGGCCTCCACTTTTCAAAAGGGAAGACAGGCTCGGAGGGCCTTGGTGCTTTGCCCCAAAGTCAGACATTTATTTATTTATTTATCGTTTATTTATTTATTTATTTATTTATTTATTTTTTAAACAACCTTTATTTTATTTATGTATGTATTTTGTATGTGGTGCTGAGGATCGAACCCAGTGCCTCACACGTGCAAGGCAAGCGTTCTGCCACTGAGCCACGACCCCAGCCCCCGAGAGAGCTGACATTTAAATTTGTTCTTTCTGCCTCCAGAGCCAGGTTCTTAAATCTGTGTCCTGTCCCCTTTTCCAAAAAGCCCTCAGATGGACTCATTGTTTTTTTTGGTACCGGGGATTGAACTCAGGGGCACTCGACCACTGAGCCACATCCCCAGCCCTATTTTGTGTTTTATGTAGAGACAGGGTCTCACCGAGTTGCTTAGCGCCTCGCCGTTGCTGAGGCTGGCTTTGAACTCGTGATCCTCCTGTCTCAGCCTCCCTAAGTGCTGGGATTACAGGCGTGCGCCACTGCGCCCGGCTTCAGATGGAATCTTGTACCTCTCTGTGCCACCCAGACTATGGTGCACACCACTGCAAAGCACAGTGGCTCCCAGAGGAGGGCGACTGCCTAACTGTGCTCAGGCATCTTGCAGGAGCCCTATTCAGAGTCAGTCTCTGAGGGCATTTGCTGGGGATTTTGAGGTGTCCCCGGTAGGCACAGAGGGGCTGCCGTTCCAGCAGCCAAGCCTCATGGTCCCAGGGAAGGAGGAGGGTGTTTCCAGCAGTGCCCCAGGAGCTGTGGCACCAGGACTTGGAGAGGCCCTGAAGGAAACCAGGCCCCAAATCTGCCTGGTACCCAGTGTGGCCCATGTCGAGGGCCTGACAGCCTGGATCTTCAAAGAGATACATAGACTACAGATCTCGCCATGTCATTAGGGAGCTTCAGCGTGAAATTGGAGGTGAAGGAGAGAAGGTTCCAGAGCCTACACCAAACATCATAGTACTGCAGCCAGAATAGAGGCAGACATACCCACCAAGACCCCTTCTGTGGCAGGCACTGGGCCAAGCCTCCTCACATGGGATAAAAATTATCCATTCCCAATTGCTCAGAGAGAGCAGGTCAGCACTCCCATGTTATAGAAGACAAAACCGAGGCTCAGAAGAAAAGATGTGACCCAGGTGGTGCTGGAGATGTAGGAAGCCTCACACCTGAAGATGGGGTGGGAACTGACTGCTCTTGAATGAGCAGGGGAGGAAGAGACGTGAAACAAAGTTCTGATTGGCCCACTTGAGTCAGAAGTGCAGGCCTTTTCCAATCGCTTCTGGTCAGGGGAGTCATTCATTAGCACATGCACCCCTGGGTCTTCCCCAGGCACTAGCGGGGAGGGTGCGGTGTGGGAGGTGGCTCGCTAGCCCAACAAGAGCCAAGTATGGGATTTCAGTGATCAAAGATTAAGAAAGGGGATCTAGAATGTGTAGTTGTGAAGAGGGGGGACAAGTTCACTTATCTCGTTACCGGGTGGTGTTTTTAAGCCCTTAGAAGCAGAGTGTCTAATATCTTCTTGTCCCGCCAGGCTGCCCATTCCATTCTCACAAGGTTGTTCATTCATTCCACAAACGCTCCCTAACCTCAATGGCAGAGCCTGGGCGAGGGGGTGCGTGGATTATACCCAGTGTCTAAGTTCTAGGTCAGTAGGGGTTTTGGACCCAGCTGCAGAGTGGCTGGAACTGTATCAGGAGAGGCTTCGCGGAGGAGGTGATATTGGAAATGGGCCTGGGAGGATGAAGAGGTATTCACCAAGGAGCAAAGGAAAGGGACAGAAAAGGCAGGCCTTGCCAGCAGGGGACATTGTAAGTGCTAAGGAGGCCAGAAGGGCCTTGCTCCCTCCCAGGAGTAAGGAAGAGCCCAGTGGCTACAGCCTTGGGAGGGGTCAGTGGGGCCTTGCATGCCAAGGGTGGGTCTCAGGGCTTACTTTGCTCTTGGACGTCCTGAAGCAAAGGGGCATGAACTCTGATTTGAACTGATGTGTTCTGTCAATTTTCTGTGTCTGTGACAAAATGAGAAATCAGCTTGCAAGAAGGAGCTATGTAGACATTGGGCTCTGGGTGTCAGAGGCCCTCACAGCAGGAGTGGGGGGTGGGGAGATCCCTTCACCTAATGACAGCAAGCAAGCAGAGAAAGGAGGGCTGGGGCAGCCTCCTTGAAGGGCACATCCCCAGTAACTTCCTTCCCTGAGCCCCTCGCCTACAGGTCCCAGCACCTCCCAATAGCACTTCGGGCTGGGGACCAAGCTTTAACACATGGTCTTTTGGGGACACTTTTCTGCTACAGCGAGGTGGCAAGACCAAACTATTCTTGTGGAATAGGAAGTGCCAGTGCCCACTGAGTGGTCAGAGGGCGCAGGAGGCCGGGATCGCCACTAAGGCTGGCGAGGGAGGCGCAGAGGAGGCCCACCGAGAGAGAGGCTGAACGTGGAGTGGAGGTTATGCTAAGAAGTCAGTGCAGGACTCCATCAACTGTAAAGTGCAGTGGTGGGGCGAGCAAATGGCAATCCCGTGAGGAGGAGATAGGGAGCATCCACTCAGCAAGAATGGGGAAAGGTGCCAGGAGTCTTGAAGAGATGCGCCATCCCCTGTGCCTAACCCAATCAGGCAGCCTCTATCATAGTCCCCAGATGGGGACACTGAGGCTCAAGAGGAGAAGGGACTGTACAAGGCTCCAGCTCTAGGAAGTGACAGAGCCAGGATCCCGAGCCTGGTGCATGCCGTGTGGACACTCAGATCTGGGGTGAAGACGGCTCAGAGTCAGAGTGTCCTCAGGCATTAGGAAGCCAGTGTCACGTGGGGCAAAAGAATCCGCCGTGCCCCTGCATCCCGGCAATCATCTGTGGTTTAGGAGAAATTAATCAGATTTGTAATCCATGTTCAAATGGTCCTGAAAAAATGGTTTTCAGAGTTTTGTTTATTAGCTTTATGAGTTTAATAAATTGAGCATTAAACAAATAAACCAATAAAAGCCAAGAAGAGCTGGAGATGTGTTCTCACAGCCTGGGACTTGGGACTGTTCGAGGGAGGGAGGTCCCTACAGATGGAGCGTCTTGCTCCACAATCGCAGATGATCCTCCAGGAGGGGAACAGCTACAACACGAAAGATAACGTGTCGGGATGTTCAGTTTGTTGTTCTTAAAAAACCCACACACTCAGCCCCGCCTTCTGAGTAATGAGCATTTGGGGTGTATTGGTCCCCGTCCAGGGCAGTTCACAGGCAGGGTACTCAGAACACAGGACACCCTGGGATTCACAGGGCAGGGAGGGAGGATCTGGGGAGGCTGGGTATGACCTTAAAGGAGTAGCTGCCCCTGTACTTTGGTGTGCCTGTCTGAAAAATGGTAATGAGACGGCTGTTCCTTTCAGGGTCCTTTGGGGACCTAAGGAGGTGATGCAGGTGGATCTCTGAGCATGAGAACTCATCAGGAATGCCAGTGAGATGCACAGATCCTGAAGCCAGGGGCGCTCCACCCAGCTAGGCCAGATGGAAGCTGGAAGGGTTAGCCTCGAACTAGGGAACCAGGTGGGGTGGGATCTGGGGCTGGTAAACCCACCAGTGTCCAGAAGGCTCCTGGGAATCATGGAGACCCAGCAGGGGTGACCCACGAAGGCATTTTGGATACAAGTGAGACAAAAGAAGGGCAGATATTGGTGAAAGGCCTCCTTTATACCAGCACAAAACCAAAAGGCTTTAAATGCATCCAACTTGCCAGGCACAACCTGTGATCCCAGTGACGTAGCAGGCCAAAGCAGGAGGATCACACGTTCGAGGCCAGCCTCAGCAACTTGGCAAGACCCTTAGCAACTTAGGAAGACCTGTCTCAAAATGAAAAAATATTTTAAAAGGGGCTGGGTATGTAGCTCATTGGTGGAGCGACTGTCCAGGATGGACCGACCCCAGGCTCTGCCCTCCGTGCTCGCTGTTTTACGCTGACAACAAACTCATCATCTCTCCCTGCTGAGAAGCAGGCAGGGGTATTGCACCCATTATACAGATAAGTAAGCTGAGGCTCAGAAAGAGCCAGGCACCAGTCAGCAAGTGGGGGAGCCAGAGCAACACCACATCCCTCTGACTGCGGGCTGGCCTGGGGCTGGCCTGCCTCTTCATGCTTCCCCAGGGCTGGTGGGAGAATCAGAGGGAGGAAACAGGGGCTCATGGAGAGGAGGGGACTGGCTGGTGCCCCCAACCCCTCCCACACACTCGTTAACAGCTCTCACCCCGGCACTGCACATAGACAAAGGCAGCCCCATAATTGGGAGCGAGTATTTCATGCATCCCCCCCCCTGATGTTTTATTGGGTAGAGAGATGCTTGGAGACCAAACGGATGGCACATTCCGTTTATAAAATGCGCACCGTTTGTTTTATTTCCCGGGTTTTTGCAATCTAGATAACAGATGACGCCCCGAGTGGCTGGCGCTGCCTCCGTAATGGCGGCACAGAGCCTTTGGAGAAGTATTAATAATAGATTGTGTTGATGAGTTTGGAGAAAGTAGCAATCCACCCCCTGCTGCCAAGGCATTAGCACGGCTGTTCTAAACGCAGCCAGCATGGTGGCTTCGACCAGGAAGTGAATGCAGGTCACCCGCCTATGCCCCTGTCCCCAGCCTAAGGAGGTCTCCTCTCTGGGAGCCACCCAAGATGTGCTGACCCTGGCCTTGGACCTGGCCCTGCCACGCCTGCTGGGATACCACCAGTGTCTGCTCGAGGGCAGCCTGCAGAACTCAGTGGGGCCCTTCGGTCAGGTACAGAGGGGCAGGGAGGGACACAGGGCAGGAGCATCCTCCATGGTCATTTGCTTCTGCAAATCCTCAGCAGAGGTGGCTGGTCAGCCAGAATCCTTGAGGCTTCTGCCTGCAACTGCCATGGACAGTGGAGTAGGTTGTGCTTGGCATAAGAATATCCAGCCAGAGGATAGAACCGGAACCGAGACCCAGCCAGTGATCCTATACCAAGCCCGCAGCATGTGGGCAGGAGACAGCCTGCTTGCCTGGAGCACAGAGCTCAGCCTGGGCCCACGCCCGCTCCTGGCCTGCACTGGCCTCTCCTTAAACACGCAGGTCTTCCGTGAGGATTGGGTGGCCAGACCCTGCTTTGTGGACCCCAGTAGAGCTGGGCACCCACAGAGTGTGTGGCCACTCCTCTGTGATGCTTTCGGGGTTATGTGCTAACAGCATCAAATCCTGACAAGGTATCAGAGGGAGGGCCTGTTGATATACAGCAGAGGGAGCCGAAGCCAGAGGAGAGCACAGGAGAGCAGAGAGGAGGCCGCTTCCCTAGCCTGGGCATCAGGAAAGGCTTCCCAGAGGAGGTGGTAGGGGAGGTGGGCATTGCAGGATGGGTAGGAGCCCACTGGGAAGAAGGGAGGTGGGTGCTGGGAGGACCCAGAGGTGCCTCCAAGCCGAGCGTCCTGGTCAGTGCTAGGAAAGCAGGCAGAGCTCAAGCTGGCCCTGTCTACCACGCGGCAGTGTCTCACCGTGGGCGGTGCTGATGGCAGCCCCAGGAAGGGTGGCAGCCCGAGAGCCTCCCATTTATGGCCATTCCTGTTCCAGGGCCGATTAGGGGAGAATTGCAGCCGCGATCCTTGCCCGTGATGGCGAGCCATAAAGAGCGATGGGATGCGCACAGTGCTCCCAAGGTGGCGCCTGCAGACGTGGCCCGGGGACGCAGGGAATGAAAAATGGTTTTAATTCCCTCCCAGCAGCAATAATTTGATTCTTCATAAATTTTTCCATCAAAGTGTTGTTGAGGCCGAGTTCCCACAGAGCAGGGCGCGCGATGGGTAAGGGGTGTTGGGAGGAGCGGTCAGCTGCTGGCCAGGAGGGGCCTGTCGCCCAGCCCAGGGTTGTCTCCGGAGATGGGGGCAGGAACCACTCTGCCGTGGAGGGCCTGCCTGGTCAGGCCCAGCCTGGGAGTGGCCTCCACATTGACCACCCATCTGGCTCCCATGATCCTCTGGGGGCCTCAGTGTACTCATCTCTAAAATGGGGCCAGTGCATGTCCTTGCCTCATAGGGTTGTTGCAGGGATTCATCTCATGTCTGCATAAAGTATGTAGAACAGTGGCTGCCATACTGTGCTCACCCAGGCTTCCCAACAGTGGCGATGCCTGAGCTGAAACAGGTTTCTTAAGATGTCAGTCAAACTAAAGCACCAGGAAAGAGCATGTCAAAAGGCCACCGTGATAGCACTTTGGAGAAACAGCAACTGTTCTGTGAAGCCACAGGGGGTGGTAAAGGAAGAGGCAGGACCATAATGGCCCCTGATTGCCAGGTCTGGTGCTTGGTGTTCTCCTAAAGGCACTAGGGAGCCATGGAAGAATTTGGAGCAGGGATGCAGCATGATCAGACATGTGTTTTAGAAAGATCCTTCTGGATCCTGTGCTGGGGGAGAGAGATACGGGAAGGTTGAAGAGTTAGAGCAGCCAGGAGCCTGGGAAGGGGACTGGGGCAGCTGCTCAGGCAGGGGAGGGGCTGAGGCTGGAAGGTTGGACAGGATCAGGGATTGCATGGATGTGGGGGTGAGGGAGGAGTAAGAGGAGGCAGAGTAGGTGAGAGAGTTGGGGTGGGTGGGACCCTCTCCCCCAATCACCCTGCCCTGGGGAAGGTTGACTGACCCTACACACTGCCCTCTAGTGGCCATCATGCCTCTGAGTGGACAGGGCCCTGAGCTGATGCACCTAGGCCATGACGTACCTTTGAGTCACTTGAGCCTGCCAGGCAGAGGAGTAGGACTGCAAGGGCTCTCCCTCCGTCTGGCCCTATGACCAAAGAGGGCCTGTCCCACTTGGGCCTGCAGGTCAGGGTGGCAGGAGGGAAAGGCCCTTGGAGGCAGTGGCCTCTGGGAGGCCCTGAGGCCAGCCAACACGCCCACCCTGCACCCGCAGGCTCTTCGCGGCCAAGTGCAGCGGCTGCATGGAGAAGATCGCGCCCACCGAGTTTGTGATGCGGGCGCTGGAGTGCGTGTACCACCTGGGCTGCTTCTGCTGCTGCGTGTGCGAGCGGCAGCTGCGCAAGGGCGACGAGTTTGTGCTCAAGGAAGGCCAGCTGCTGTGCAAGGGCGACTACGAGAAGGAGAAGGACCTGCTCAGCTCCGTGAGCCCCGACGAGTCCGACTCCGGTGAGCCCTGGCCCCGGCAGGGTGCGGTGGAGGGCAGCCAGGCCCGGGCCAGCTCGACAGCAGGGACCGGAGCCACGCACAGACAGCACACCCACACCCACATGTGCGCACAGACACTACTGTGCACACCACCCCCAGGGCTCAAAATGCACCCTGGACACTAGCCCTGAGTCACATGGCCAGACAGACATACACACGTGTGATCACACTTGTATACACACAGGCACGTCCCCAAGCACAGGCGCACAGACGTGCATATATGCATGAACATGTGTTCACACATCCAACACGCAAAACCCTGCCCGGGTACACGCACACGCATGCACACTCGAACACACAACTAGCACACTCATGGCTGCCTTGTGTGTGTGTGCACACACTCAACACACTGCCCGCATGCACGCACACACGCACACTGTGCTCTACCAAAGGCTGGGGAGGTGGCTGGCACCTGGGGTATCCTGAGCCCCACAGTCACGGGGTCTGTGGGCACAGGCGTATGTCACCACTGGGTCCTTGACAGAACAGTGAGCTGTGTCCCTCTGTCTGTATCTTCCCTGGGCAGGGCACCACCACAGCCCGTCCTACAGCTGCCTGGGTACCCACTGAAGAGCAGATGCCAGCCAGAGCCAGGTGCCACTGCCCATTCGTGCCAGGCCTAAGAGAGGGGAGACTGGCCCCTCCATGGGGCTCATGGTCTGAGAAAGACAGGCCTGGAGGAGGGAGCCTAGCTCAGGCCGGGGCAGCAGGCGGCCTAGCGCTGGATGGAGGCTCAGCTGCCCTCTGGGGCTGGCCTCTCTGCAGCCCAGTAGTCAGGGACATGGAAGTGCCCCACATGCTTATGGTGTGGGTGTGTGGCTGAGTGAACACGTGTTTTCACACCACACATGTGATCCTGTTCAGTGTCACACACTTATGTGCCCCTGCGTGGGGCCTGTGCCCCGGGGCCTGTGTCTGGGATGCACCTGTGAGTGGCACGGTCTCGGGCTTCTGTGGGCCACTTGCTAATCTGCAGGTGCGTGTCAGTAGGGAGTGTGCCTCAGTGTGCACGCGCGTACTCCCGTTTGAGGACGTCTAGGGCACGTCTTTGTCAGTCGATTTTTAGTCCCTGGAAGCTTCAAGAAAGAAGGCTGCTTGCGTTCTCCTCTTACCGCTCCGTGCCCAGCAGGCTCGGGGATAGTGCAGTGGAGACTTCCCTCCAAGGCACATGCCGGGCTGAGGTCTCCAGGGTGACGGAGGTCTGCAGGATGGGTTGGGGGCAGTCCAGGGCCAGCCTGGGCCACAGATGCCAGCGTCTGTCTGAGGGTGTCCATGAGCCCTAAGAGGCCAGCAGACCCGCCCTGCGCGAGAGCGTCAGCGTGCCCGCATCACCTGGGTCCCGGCAAGGCAGGGCTGCGGGCTGGGAAGCAGTACTCTTGAACCCGAGGGATTCACAGCAGGTGGCAGCAGATGGAGATGGCATCTTGTCAGGTGTCAGGCCACCCAAGGCCACAAAGCAAGGACCTAGGACTGCCCCTCGGCCCTGCCTGACAGGCTGGGTTGTGTCCCCCACAGTGAAGAGTGAGGACGAGGATGGGGACATGAAGCCGGCTAAGGGGCAGGGCAGCCAGAGCAAGGGCAGCGGGGACGATGGGAAGGACCCACGAAGACCCAAGCGACCCCGGACCATCCTCACCACGCAACAGCGAAGAGCCTTCAAGGCTTCCTTTGAGGTCTCATCCAAGCCCTGCCGGAAGGTGAGTGGCGGCGGGCGTGGGGAGGGGCGGGGCTGGGGCTGCCCGCTGCCCTGCTGCCCATCCAGGTACCACTGCCTCCATCCCGCTGCGGGCAGGATGGCCCTTCCCTCCCCACCCAATTGTCCCTCCAGCTGCTGTCCCTGCAGGCCTGACCTGTCTCCCTCTCTCTGAACCAGGTCCGAGAGACGCTGGCGGCTGAAACGGGCCTCAGCGTGCGTGTGGTCCAGGTCTGGTTTCAGAACCAAAGAGCAAAGGTGAGAATCCACTTCCTGCCCCCATGCTCCTGGGGTCCAGATGTGGGGGGCTGGGAGTGATGGGGTATGGAGGCTGGGGTGCTGGAGGGGAGCAGGGCGGAGGGCGGGTGGGCAGGCAGGCCTGAACCGCGCTCTCCACAGATGAAGAAGCTGGCCCGGCGGCACCAGCAGCAGCAGGAGCAGCAGAACTCCCAGCGGCTGGGCCAAGGTGAGCCGAACACCGCCTCCCCGAGAATGTCCCTCGCCCCCAGTTCGCCACACCCCATGTTCGTCCACGCTCCTGCCCATAGTCAGGCAGCACCCCAACCCTTCTTCCTGCCCTGGCTGCTTCCGCTTGTCACTCATCAGGGAGTAATTTCATGTCCTTCATGCCCTCTCCAAGGAGCTGCCTTTCCCGTAGTGACCTTGACAGAGCTTCTCAGGAACTCCCCCTGACTCCTGTCCCCCCAGTTGCTGGACAGTGTCTGTGTTCTGCTCCACCCCAGCCTTTCCCCACAGGCCCTCCCCTGCTGAGACCATCCCTCACTTATGATGTCCCCAGGGGAACCCCACTCAGCTCAGCCCCCAAAGCGCCCCCATGATCAGCCATCTTTCCACTTGTCTCCCACGCTGGCCCGTCTCCCTTATGCTCCCCCCACAGACTGGACTTTTGGATCCTGCACTTGGCGACTGCCCTGCTCCCCAGCCAGGCAGGCCTCTTCCACTGGTTCTCTGGGTGGGGGCTCCTTCCTCCAGGGGCCTTCCTGGGCCTCATTGGCCTGGGTCAGGCCCCCTTCTGGTGTTCCCAGATGCAGGGCCCATGTTGGATTGCTGTTGTCTGATGAGGCTCTGCCTCCCTGAGGACCTGGAGCTGGGGGTGGGGGTGGGCAGAGCAGTGGGGGAAGGAGGGGATGGGGCACTGATTCTGGAAGAGGAGCTGGAGGTTCATTAGATATGGTACTGGGGAGTCAGATGTATGGGGAGTCTGAGCCAGAAAGGGGCCCTGGGGCAGCCCCGGGGAGGTCAGAAGGATGCCCTGGGGAACATCTGTGGAGGCTGCCCGGCCAGCTGGTGAAGGTACACACTGTCCCCAGAGGTCCTGTCAAGCCGCATGGAAGGCATGATGGCCTCCTACACGCCTCTGGCCCCGCCGCAGCAGCAGATCGTGGCCATGGAGCAGAGCCCCTACGGCAGCAGCGACCCTTTCCAGCAGGGCCTCACGCCACCCCAAATGCCAGGTGACCACATGAACCCCTATGGTAAGCCGCCCAATCTCCCTGCCCCAGCACTGCCCCTGCCCTGGCCTGGCCAGGCAGGCCTGGGGCCATGCCAGCCACCTACTGCCTGGGGGCCCAAGCCAACACAGCCACCTGCTCCCTCCTGACAGCCAGGGCCCAGGCCTCTTTGGCCATACACTGGCTGGCAGGCCATCCTGTCTTTCCTGGCCTCTGGCCACAGAGCCTACAGGGCTGATGGGGCCCCCAGGAGCCCCAGTCTGCACCTGGTCCTGACGCCCCTTCTGTCCCCCAGGGAATGACTCCATCTTCCATGACATCGACAGCGATACCTCCCTAACCAGCCTCAGCGACTGCTTCCTGGGCTCCTCAGACGTGGGCTCCCTGCAGGCTCGCGTGGGGAACCCCATCGACCGGCTCTACTCCATGCAGAGTTCCTACTTCGCCTCCTGAGAGCCAGCTGGGCCCCAGGGACGCTTGGGCACGGGGCCTGGGGTGAGAATGCTGGCCTCAGCCGCCTCCATGCTGCCCCGGCCTGCCGCCCGCACGGACTCTACCGACAGCCATACGGTGCCCTCCCCTTGGCCAGCCGGGCCTGGCACAAGTGTCCACTGGGCACAGCCGGACAGGCAGATGGGCGCAGGCTGGGCAGGAGCTGTGTCCTGCCCACAGAGACCTTATCACCCCCAGGGACCCAGAGCTCTCGGACAGCCACTCGCCTCCCAGCCCCACCTCGGCTCCATTGCCTTCTCCCTCCCCATCTCTTTTTTGGGAAGCGTAAATTCTCTCTATTTTTTTAAATGTCCTCTCTGTGTCCAGCCAACCTCCATGGCCCCCTCCCCCATGTCAGCCCCAGGACGATGATGTTGTGACATAGTCAGTGCCTGGCACCTGAGAGCCGTGGACACCTGCGCCTGCACTGTGCCCATCTTTCCCTCCAGTGAGCACAGGGGCCACTTCTGAGGTCCCAGATAGCCCAGGACCATTCCTCCAAGCCGGAGCCTGGAGCAGATGTGGTGAGGAGCCCAACAGATGTGACAGGCAGACCCAAAGGGACAGACACACATGCAAACGCATGCATACCTACAGCACCCTTCCTGCAAAATACATGCGTGTGCGCATGTGCGTGCACACACACACACCCCCTGAGAACCACTGAAAGAGGAGGAGGGACGCTCTGTGGGTCTTCCTGGCCTTGTCGGGAAGGGGAGGAGGCTACAAGGGACAGGGACTTCTCAGAGTGATTGGAGAGGGAGGAAGAGGAGAGGCATGGTTGAGTTTGAAGCATGTAGATCCAGGTGTATCCTCACCTGGCCCAGGTGAGGCCGCCCAAGGCCCAGCCAACTGTAAGGTCAGAGTCCGAGTCTCTGGAGCCAGGGAAAATCAGGCCGGAGGGCGGAGCCTCCAGGGGGAGAGGGACTCTAACGTCCGCTGCTTGGCATGCCACCTGGTACCTGGCTCCCTCCCAGCTTCCTCCACCCTCCTCACATGCCTCTAGTGACAAGAGCCCGGTCAGTGGCCTTCCTGCTGGTGGCCTCTGTCTGTCAGCCCCTGGTCCTTGCTTCCCAGTGCCAGGCTTCTCCAGTTCTCTAGCTCTTCCTTCTAAAGCTGCGCCCTGGCTGGGCTCCCGCGTTCCCTCTGAAGGTGTGGCAGCCATAACTCCACTCCTGCCGACGTCAGCTGGCCCACCATGAGCAGGCCCATGGCCTTCACTACTTCAGGTACCCTTCCGGCTAATGTGGCCTGAGTGGTTTGGGCCACTTGACCTTGGAAACTCACACTGCCCTTCTGTCATGAACCCCCCCAGGCTTTCCACAAATGTGATGACTAAGCCACACCTGTTCTCTGTGAGCAGGTGGGATGGGAGGGGATATTCAGTGTCTAGACACCTGAAGGACCACAGCCTGTTTCTGGTTACATTTCTTCTTACTTGATTCAGCCAACCTGTGGGGTTTCTCTGCAACCGACTCTGTAACCACTGACTTTCCCACCCCCTAGACACTTCTGCCAGTGAGAGGAGTGTCCCTATGTGTCTCCCCAGAGGGCCTGTCCCTGTTCAGCATTGGCCCATTAACCAGTCCTCCTTGGGCGATGCAACCCAGGTACCCTGGCATCCCCAACCCCCGACCTCCCCACAACTCCATCCTGTCAGAGGAGGAAGTAAGGGTGAGCTGACAGTCCTCAATGAGCCCCCACTGGCCCCTAGTGACCTCTGTGTCCTTGTCCAGGTGCTCACAACCCTGCCTTTAAATCTAAAGTCTAGCCCAAGGCCACCACCCTGAGATCTGCCAAGTCCAACCTTTGAGCAAATGAGGATGACGAGGGGTCTCCCCCCACCTGCAGGCCCCTCTGCCTGGCTGACCCCGGCTCCTCCAAGTCTACCAACCTGCTGTGCGGTTTGCTCCTCTGTCTGCTGGGGGAGACCTCAATACCCCTGATAGTCCTTGGCCAATTCCCTCCCCCATCCTGTTTGTCACCGAAGAGTTGTCGGAGGGAAAGATGTGGCTCAGCATCACCACTCAGGCTGAGGCAGCCAACCAGCCCTCCTGTGCTCTTCTCATTACAAAGAGAACCTTGCCAGGGACCTCAGTTGATGTCATCAGTCCTGCAGCCTCTGCCCACCTAGGTCTGGGCCACTGCTGCTGCTCAGGCAGCCACACCCCTTTCCTGACATCCTCCGCTTTCTCCTCTGGCACATGCACGGGCTGACTGGTGCCCAGGACACCTGAGGAAGATTCAGGGGAAGACACCCCAGCCCGCAGGAGACCTGGCCCTTCTCCCCCACACCCTTGGGTTGGAAGGATCACCAGCGATGGTTCATGTAGCCCAGCCCCCATGTTACAGCTGGAAACCTGAACCGAGAGAGCAAAGGCACCCTCCGGGCCTCACAGCAAGCAAGCAGCAGAGCCGGAGGTGAAAATGGGAGCCCTGCACCAGCCCCCTTCCTCCCTGGCAGGGGAATGGCGTCCAGGTCAGGGTCCTGCCTTGTCCTTAGTACACCTGCTGGCCCTGAGAGTCACCTCTTCCCACCCTGAGTCCAGCCCTGGCTTCTGCTGCCTTCATGCTGGTGACCCTAGCCAGGAACTGCTACTGGGACACCCGTGCCATGACCCACAGGTTGTCAGAGCCAGAAGGAACCTCAGCCCCGTGTGCCAGACACCCCATCAGTCATGCCCAGCAGCTCCTTCACTATAGCTGTGGTTCGCTGCCCACAGGCTGCCTAGACACTGAAGCTCGCTGCACCCAGGCCTGGGCCAGGCGTGGACACAGATGGCAAATCACAGGGCCCAGCCTGGAGGGCTTCCCTCTGAGAAGGAGAAGCAAACATGCCCAAATGTTAGGGACCCATTTCTCAGGTGAAGAACCTGAGGCTCAGAGAAGGAAGGCAACCTGAGGCTTGGAGCAGGCTGAGATGAGCAGGTTCCCCCCACCATGGAGGAAGTGCAGCCCCCAGGGGGAGGGTAGGGAGTGGCCAGGACCACCCCAGACTTGCCTGGTGTGGACCCATGAGCACTTTGTGGGCTAGGGCAGGAAGCCCAAGGGAAGAGAAGAGGAAGAACTTACTGGTCTCTGGGGGAAGAGGCAGAAAGTGCGGGGTCGGGGGGAGTCTTGGAGAAAAGCCAGGTTCCACTTCTCTGCTGGGAGTCAAAGCTCAGAAGGAAGGAGTCCGCCCCAGGCAGCACAGAGTCAGTGCAGAGGAGGGACAAGCAGCCTGTTCACCTAGCCAGAACCCTGTCTGCCTGCTCCAGGTAACCTCCCAGCTGCGCTGTTATCCCAGGAGACACATGGAGGCCACAGAGACAGAGGGACACTGGTTGCAAGGGTCAGACCAAGGGGCCAGCAGAACCTGGAGGAGAAGGCTGTGGGGCCAGGGGCCTGCAGGGGTTCCGGGGGGGCAGTGACTGGGGAGAGTCCCAGTACCGCGTCCAGAGGAGCAGGTCCAGCCAGGGTCGGGTCCCCAGCACAGGGTTGGGGCAGCCTCTTTTCCTTTAGGAGTTCCGCAGCACTAGCTGTGAGGCTGCCCTGTGCACTCATCAAGATGTCCCTCACCGCTCGCACAGGGACTCTAGGGGACTGGCCGAAGCCTACCTGGCCCCAGCTGGGTGCGGACACTGCTGCCTGGGGCTGACTCTGCCCGGCGAGGGCTCCACGCTCACACACACACTCACGCCCAGTGCTCACGGGGCTCGCAGGCACATGCGGCCTGGGATGGGGGAGCGGGAAGGTGCGGCACTCCATGTGGCACAGGAAGGTGCCATTGCCAATGAGCCTCTCGGCCAAGGTCCCTGTTCCAACCCGGGGAGTGATGGGGACACAGCGCAGCAGGCGTGGGAGCAGGCCGTGGGCATTCCTCCGTTTTCCTTGTACAGACTCACTGCCCACCCTCCATCCCCACACACATTTTATTTAATAACTTGTCATTGTTAAATTATTTATTAGCGTTTACCACACCACCACCCCCTCCTCCACTCTCACCTTCTGCCTCCTCCCACAAAAGCAGGAAATGGAAACAACAACGAGAAAAGATGAGACATCGGTATATTTGTAAATAAACCAACCTGTACACACCTGTGGTGCCTCTCCTTGGGGGATGGGGCTGAGCCAGTCCTGCCTGTGACCTTAGCAGGGACAGCAGATCAAGGAAGATGGAGGGCTGGGCTCCCTGGTCTTCCCAACCTCAGCCCCTGATCCTCATCTCCTGTGTCTTGTCCTAGGCCACTGCGGAGTCATCTCAGTCTTAGGAGGGGTGCACTGTCCCCTCTGGCTCTGCCCCACCCCCGACGCTCGTTCATTCATTCCATCATCCAACCCAAGCTGAGAACCAGGGATTGGTGGTGCCTGCCCCACCGCCAGGGACAGGAGTGGAGCATCATGGAAAGCTTCCTGGAAGACGCTCCATACTGAGCTGAGATCTGTAGTTACCTGGCTGGCACAGCGGGCATAGGGGTGGCGAGGGTGTCTGTGAGTGTTCCAGGCTTGTATGGCACTCAGAGGCAGGCAAGCCTCAGGACTCCCCTAACCTGCAAGGATAGCTAAGTTTGGGGAGCAGAAATGGGCCTGGAGAAAGGGCCAGACCCTCTGGGGTCTTGCTGCCAAGTCGGGGACAGATGGGATGAGATGAGGCAGACTGGGGGAGGCCGAGAGGTGACACAGATTAGACCGAGTGGTACCAGCGCAGCATGGAGCACTAAGACGCCAGCTCCCAGAGGTATTTGGTGGGGGGTGTCCAGGTAACATCTGGGTCACTGGTCAGTGAGCCGGGGTGCAAGAGGAGAGGGAGGTGTCCTGAGGCGTTGGTGAAGATGTTCATATATCTGCACGTGGGTAGCTCATTGTGTATCTATGTCGGTGGGCCTCATGTCCACTGATGTCCTAGGTCCTCGCATTCACCCTCCTTCTGACAGCTCCGGCAGCCTTCCCCTTTCCTGTGGTTAGAACCACCTGAAACCACCCTCAGTGTCTCTCCCTCTGCCAGTGAGCGCCAGCGCCCCCTAGAGGCAGCGTCACCTCCAGCCTCTTGTGAGCTCCCCATTCAATGATTCAGGCAGCCTCTCCGCTCCAGGGACTTGCACTTATTTCCTGGCTTGTAGCCCTAACAACCCTGAGAGGCAGGACCCCATGTCTCAGTATGGAAAACCAAGAGTCAAAGGAGCAAGTGACCAGCTCACTATGATAAAACCAACAAGAGTAGAAGGACCAGGATTGGAGGCAATGTTTGGCTGCCAAGCCCTGGCCTCGCCACCACCTCAAGCTGCCCCCAAGACTGGCCCTGTGAGCTGGTCCTGCAAGGTCAGGCCCAGGGACCTGCAGAGTGCCTCATGGAGGCTCAGACAAACTAAGTTGCCCAGCTCAGACTGCACAACAGAGGCTGGACTAAACCAAGTGCTGGTGTCCGTGCCCCAGGCTTGGGTTCCTAGGAGACGGGCCTCCACACTCCGCCCTGCACCATCAGTGGGCTGCTGACTCTCTTGCCTTCAGCAACTGTTTAAAATCCTGTCACTAAAATATGCTTGGGGTGGGGGCTGTGCTAATCCAGTTCCCCGGCCACCTGCCTATCTTATCCCCCGCCCCCAGCTCAGAAGGTAAAGGCATAAAATGGGGGAGAAAATACAGGCTGAGTCCTTGGGTACAAGAGAGGACATGGGAAGAGGCCCCTCCTTAGAGTCCCCCTTTCTGGGATCAGATTTTACTTCTAAGGGTCCCCAGACTCTCTGCCAGATTTTTATTTTTTTAACTGGGAATTGAACCCACGGGCACTTTACCACTGAGCCACATCCCCTGTCCTTTTAATTTTTTATTTTGAGACAGAGTTTCACCAAGGTGCTTAGGCCATCTTAGTAGATGCCAAGCCTGGCCTTGACCTTGTGATCCTCTGTCTCAGCCTCCATAGTTGCCACCATGTCCAGTTACCAGGCAGATCTCAACCCCAGACACTGGCAGACAGGGATTCTGGTCCTGGCTTTGACTTCAGAAAAGGTTAAAGTTTCATGACGAGTCTCATGACTCTCCTAACTCCTAGAGCTTGACTGGAGAAGGGAAGCAGCCCCTGGATTGTTCATCCGCTTTGCTTTTTATCCCATGACCCACATCCACCTGGGCGGAGCACGAGAAAGAAAAAGAAGTAGCTGCGCTTGGGAAATCAGGGAACGCCTCCAAGGTGGAACAAGCAGAGATGGGAAGGTCATCCAGGAAGAAGGAATAGCTGGAATAAATGTTCAGAGGTGAGAGCTGCTGGAGTGGGGGAGAGGGCACACCCAGGATGAATTTAGAATCTGAGGGTCAGGCATGGCAGGAGGTGAGATCCCTGGTGTTGCTGGTGCCCATGCAGGGAACACCAGGGTCAGCCAGGCAGGGAGGGATGCCTGACACCTCCTGTTCTCCAATTCAGCTGGGAATTAAGTCAACACAATAAGAAATATTGAATAATACAAGAGTCCATGTATTATCTAAAGCACATATTAATAGCCTGAAGAGGAATAACCAAACATAAACTTCAGTACCCACTCCCTAGATTTAAAAAAAACGTACATTTCAATTCTGGAAACCTTTGGTGTGCCCCATCAGGGCCCCAAGAGTTGCTATTTCTTCATTTGGAAAATTCTGATCAGCAGCTGTGATGCACAAAAAGCTCAGCACAGAATCTGGCAGGCAGGTATCCCCTGGTACATCTCCCCTCTGTGGCGTAACATCCAGGTGGCTTTTCATGAGCACTACTCCGCTTTCATTTCTTACCTCCTTTTCAAACTTCGGGGCGCTCTGTTACAACATCTCCAAGACACATCAGAAGTTGGTTTGAATTTTGAAATTTCGGCACTAAACCTGCAGTCACCTACAGGACCACAAGGTGGCGATCGGGAGTCAGGTAGGTGAGAGCCCAGGCGACTGCGCTCGCTTGGAGAGGCTGAAGATGGGGGCGTGGCGGAAGCTTCTGATGAAGGCCAGAGGGAGGGAGAGAGCTGCAGCAGGCCACCTTGCGCAGGGCACCTTGAGGATGCTGACATGGACGATACTGTGCATTCTCCACCGCACCCTTGGGAAGTAGATGTGAGCATTTGCAGGACAAGAGAGTGGGCTCAGAGATGTTAAGTAGCCTCCCAGAGCGGGTCACAGCTGGGAGACCTGACCCAGGGTCAGTGTTTCATTCTTTTTTTTTTTTTTTTTTGGTACCAGGGATTGAACTCAGGGGCACTCGACCACTGAGCCACATCCCCAGCCCTATTTTGTGTTTTATGTAGAGACAGGGTGTCACTGAGTTGCTTAGCACCTCGCCGTTGCTGAGGCTGGCTTTGAACTCGCGATTCTCCTGTCTCAGCCTCCCTAAGTGTTGGGATTACAGGCTTGAGCCACCGCGCCCGGCTTCAGTGTTTCATTCTGATCATTTCAGTCGCTGTGATTCACCATTGTGGGGCAATGGATCCAGCAATGGTGAGCCCTCCTACACCCTTTTGGGCCTGAGAAGCTTCCAGAAACCATGTTTCCTGTGACACCAACCCTCCCATTCTCTGAGGCTGATAGCAGAAAGGTGGACCAGGGCCCCATAGGAGCTATGTCAGGGAAGGCATTAAATCTTGGTTGAGAGATTATCCTTGCGGGTCAGCCAGACATGAGTCTGTGGTCAGGATACCTGCCCTGTGGTGTTCTGCCCAGGGCAAAGCTTGGGTACCTTCTTGGATTACAAGTTAGGTAGATGCTCACAGCCATGTTCCTGCCCACGGGATGGGGTTGGGGGGACCCTAGGGACTGTGGCCAATTCACAGGCAGAGGGTAAGAGGAAAGAAGGCCAGAGGCAGTCTGGAAGGCTTCAGTGTATGGAGGCATTAAGGAGGTAATAAATAAATGGCCACTAAAGCCCTTTATTGCTTAAGCTAGTTTGAGTCTTTCACTTGTTGCCAGAGTTCTGACAAAAACCCACACCATTTCAGTTATTAAGTAAATAAATATGATAACATTTCCAAATTTCTGACATAAAAGTAAGTGCTCAAAAAAAGAAAAAAACAACCAAGATGATTCTCAACAGAGCACACTAATGGTATCTTCTCTCTATATATTAGTCCTGTTTGCTGTTACTATAACAAAATACCTGAGGCTGGATACTTTAAAGAAAGAAGTGTATCTAACTCACAGTTTTAGAAACTGTAAATCCAAACAGTATGGTAATGGCTCTGGCAAGGGTCTCATGGAAGATGACATCATAGCAGGGATATGTGCAAGAGAGAGATCACATGATGAGACAGGAAGCCAGAACTCAGGGAGGGTCAGTCTCACGCTTATAAAAACCCTCTTGTGAGAACTAACCGGGGTCATTCCAGGATTACATCAGTTCCTTCCAAGGGCAGCACCCTCCATGACCTAAGTACTTTCCATTAGGCCCCTCCTCTTAAAGGTGCCATTACCTTCCAATAGTGCCACTTTAAGGACCAAACTTGAACACATAAACCCTTGGAGGATGTGCTCAAACTGTATCCAAATATTAGCAAGCCCCCCTCGCCATTTTGCAACAACACCTCACTTTGTAGGGGTTGTGGAAACTGTACTTAATGAACAAATTTTGAGTTGGTACATAAGAGCATTGTTTGGGGCTTTTTCCCTGAAGATTGTGCCCAACAAAACAGTCATCAGGGATTTCCTAAGAATAAATAAAAATGATGATTGATGATGTAAAATGCATCATCAATACAATGGTCAACATGTACCATCACTGCAAAATAGTCCCTACCATCTCAGCTCTGGTGGCCACAAGCACCTGCTGGGTGGGATCTTTCTGGTCCCACACATATGGAGGAGAAACTCCTCTGGCTACCCACAGCTGGAACTGGGTGGCTATGCCACAGGGACAGACAGGCAAGAGGGCTTTCTCATGCAAGGGAGTTTAACTGAAAAGGGAAATCACTGGTGCTAAGTTACTCATAAGCAAATAATCTGTTCTACCCATCACAAAAATAGCAAAAAACTGGAATCATCCTCTGCAAAAACTTAGCAAGGCTCAGATGTGCAAGAAGGCAGCTTACTGCATTGATCTTTTTGCTTATTTAAAATGCCAGCACCTAGTAATAATAATAGTAATGACCACAATAATA
Source organism: Geosciurus inauris (assembly GCA_004024805.1). Classification (NCBI taxonomy): domain Eukaryota; kingdom Metazoa; phylum Chordata; class Mammalia; order Rodentia; family Sciuridae; genus Geosciurus; species Geosciurus inauris. The sequence goes on along the minus strand of PVHX01012178.1, from coordinate 25,359 downwards.
GTTGCTATGTGTTGAGTACTTACCTAGTATGACCTCATTTAATTTTTACTCAAGGCAGTAGCATTATCCTCATCCTATAGATGAAGACACAGACATTCTGAGGGGTGAAGGAGCTTGTTCAAGGCCATAGAACTAGTAAGTGGCCATTCCTGAGAGCAGGTTAACAGTGTGAATAAGCAACTCTGCCTAGAAGGAAAGCCAAGAAAAGCCCCAAATTTTCTGCAACTCTGCCCTTCTGAGAGGTAGGGCAGGCTTCAGCACCCCAGGCTCCAAGCCAAGGAGTGCCTTGGAGTGGCCTTAGGGACAGGCAAGGAGATTTCTTCCTGGAGGAACCAGTGTGAGCACTCAGCACAGAGCTGAGAGGTGTGGCCCAACCTAAGCTGCTTCTTGGGCACAGGCCAGTGAGTTGGTTCAGATGTGACAAGACAAGAGAAGCCAGGAGAAGGAAACTGATGGTCAGAGAGACACCCTCCCTGTACCCCCCTGCTGTGCTGTTCAGAGGGAAGAGGCAGAGCTCAGACTGGTGGGAACTTGCTAGGGTCACACTGCCTGCAGCCCAAGATGGAGAGGTGCTTTATATGGTTGGAAGGGAAGAGAGGACAGCAGGTTCACTGTCACAGATTAAAGCCCCCTTCTCCCAGGAAAGGGCATTGGGTATATACAATCCTAGAAAGTTGGGGGACATCAGGCTGGTGGGAAAGGAGGCAGGAAGCAGTGGGGCTTATCCATGAGAGGAGGGATCAGGCAGAGGCAGAACTAGGGCTGAGAGTGGAACAAGGCCAGCCTGGGACCCCTGGGAGCCTGGCCACATTCTGTGGCCATTTCCCCATCCCTGGAGAAGGTGAGAGCTCCTCACAGTCTGGGCACTGCTCAGGTGTGGGCTTGGTCCGCACCACCACCTCCAGGAGGGCTGACTGTGCTGAGCAGGAAGAATAGCAAGGCAAAATACTGAAGGTTGCCTTTCCTGGAGTGTTTGCTTGATAGAGTTGGCTGCTTTGTTGTTTGGTACAGTAAGGCTTTTTATTGCTTTCTCCTTCCCAGGGAATGCATAGTTCTTTATGAAATGATGTCCCTTCTCTGCTCTTTGGCCTTGAATTCCACTTTGACCATAATTTCTACCATAATGTAGAAGTTGGTGCTTCTACATTCTTTTTTTTTTTCCACTTTAAACAGCTGTATCTTCTTCCTTGTCCAGATTTTTATTTCATGATCTTCTTTGTCCTCTTTACTTGTTTCTTGGAGTGTATAACTGGAGTTCACTTATAATTTTTATTATATTTGGTGCATACTTGAAATGCACAATTGGTGTGAGTTTTGAAGCACAATAAAATAAACATCTAGGAACTCACCAATCTTGCATGCTTAGAACACTGCCCAAACCATGGACCCTTCCTGTGTAGTCCACCCCTCCCATCAAGGCCCTGTCCTCTAAGATAATCATGATCTTTTTTATCATTGCTGTTTGTGGTTCTGGGGGTTGAGCCCATGGATGCTCTACCACTGAAGTACACTCCCAGTCCTTTTCATTTTTTTGTTTTTTTTGAGACAGGATCTCACTAATTTGCTGAGGTTGGCCACAGATTTGTGATCCTCCTGCCTCAGCCTCCAAGTTGCTGGGATGACAAGGCATATGCCACTGTAACCTGGTGACAATCTGTATCTTACATTGTGTATTTATAATCACCTTGGTTTTTAAAAAAATATTTATTTTTTAGTTGTAAGTGGACAGAATATCTTTATTTTATTTTTATGTGGTGCTGAGGATCGAACCCAGTGCCTCCGGCGTGCTAGGCGAGCACGCTACCACTGCGCCATAACCCCAGCCCTCACCTTGGTTTTTAAAAATGATTTCCTGATCCCCTAAAACTCTATACTGTTAAGTTTTGCTTGTTTTTGAGTTTTATACAAGTAAGGTCATAGGGTGTGCAGTCTTCTGCCAATTCTTTTGATTTTTTTTTTTTTTTAACTCAAGATGACTTCCAGCATTCACCCACATGGCTGCGTTGGCCACTGTTCACTCAGTTATATACTATTCCACTATGTATGCATCCTCCACTGCAGCTCTCTGGGTTGTTTCTGGTTCTTCACTGGAGTCTACAGTGCGGCAGTGCATATGTGCCAGAATATTTCCAACAAATAACCTAATTCAGTGGCCACGGGACACACAGGGTCAACTCTGTACAGACAAAAACCACCAGCAGGGGTTGGGGTGGTGGCTCAGTGGCAGAGCACTTGCCTAGCATGTGTGAGGCCCTGGGTTCAATTCTCAGCACCACATATAAATAAATAAAATAAAGGTCCATTGACAACTAAAAAAAAAAAATTTAAAAAAACCACCAGCAATTAATAAGCATTCCCATCATCACTGATCCTTGATGACCCTTCTCAATTTTTAATCTTCCTTAAATGATTGGCATCTGCTGCTCCCTCATGGAGTTTGAGCAGCTTTTCATTTGTCTATTCTCTATGTTTTTTTTTTCCCCATGAAAAGCCGATTTATGTCTTTTGTTCAATTTTCCTTTGGGTAATCTGTCTTCTTCTCATTTACTACTGAGGTTTTTTTTTTTTTTTTTTAATATTCTGAATACAAATCCTTTGCACTTTATATGTTACAAATAGTTCTGGCTTCAGTGTGTGCCCCCTCCCCTCTCTTTTTTGTGCCTTTGGAGGAATACAAGTTCTTCAATTTAATGGAAGCTAAGTTAGCATTACTTGTTATGGTTAGTTCCTTTATTTTTTATCTTATTTACAGAAAACTTCCTTACCTGAGTCAGTAAGACGGTCTGTTATATTTTCTTCTTAAATTTTAAGGTTTGACTTTCACATTTACATATTTAATCCACCAAGAATTGATTTTTGAGGGACAGGCAAAGTAAGGACCAATTTCACATTTTTCCATGTGGCTAATTAATTATCCCAGCACTCACAGTGAATTTTTAGATCATTTTCAGTTATCTGAAGTGCCAATCCTGTCATGTGCCAGGACACTTCCCTGTATGTGAGTGTTTGTAACTGTCATGTTGATCTATTGTCAGTCCTGGGCCAACACCACAATATGTTAAATACTAACACTTCATAATGTCCTGATTGCATTTGGCGCAGTTTCTTCCACCTTTCAAGATAGGTTCTTCCAACTTTGGTATGTACACTATAGAATATTATTCAGCATTAAAAGAGAATAAAATTACGGCATTTGCAGGTAATAAATGGAACTGGAGAACATCATGCTAAGTGAAGTAAGCCAATCCCAAAAAGCCAAAGGCTGAATGTTCTCTCCCATAAGTGGATGCTGATCCATAATGTGGGAGGGGGCATGGGAAGAATGGAGAAACTTTGGTCAAAGGGGAGGGGAGGGGAGGGATGGGACATGGGGGCAGGAAAGATGGTGGAATACGATGGACAACAATGCCCTAGGTCCGTGTATGACTGCACACGTGGTGTAACTCTATACTGTGTACAACCAGAGAAGTGAAAAGCTGTGCTCCATTTGTGTACAATTAATCAAAATGCATTCTGCTGTCATGTAAACCTAATTAGAATAAAATATATATATTAAAAAAGATAGATTATTCCATGTGTATTATATAACTATATATACATATAAATATATAAATAAATAAATATATATATATATATAAAATTCCATACAGGTTTTTTAAAAAATATTTTTTAGTTATACATGGACACAGTGTCTTTATTTTGTTTACTTATTTTTATGTGGTGCTGAAGATCGAATCCAGTGCCTCACATGCGAGGCAAGCGCTCTGCCACTGAGCCACAACCTCAGCCCCTCCATACAGGTTTCTGAGTTAGTTTGTAAAGTACCTTTAAAAATTTTGTTGGGGGGGCTGGGATTGTGGCTCAGTGGTAGAGCACTTGCCTCGCATGTGTGAGGCACTGGGTTCGATCCTCAGCACCACATAAAATAAAGATATTGTGTCCAGGGGCTGGGACTGTAGCTCAGTGGTAGAGAGTTTGCCTAGCATGCGTGAGGCACTGGGTTCGATCCTCAGCACCACATATAAATAATAAATGAATAAAATAAAGATCCATCAACAACTAAAAACAAAAAAAGATATTGTGTCCATCTACAACTAAAAAAAATTTAAAAAATTTTTTGTTGAGGTTTTGGTTAGAATTACAATCACTCCCTAGAAAATTTAGGCAGAGCTGATAAGATTGCAGTTAATGACTCTCCCTGCTTGAGGAGGAGAAATTTCCCTATGTAGTTAAGTCTTCCTTCACATTTTTCAATAAAGTTGTATCATTTTCCATATCAGGTCATGCATCTCTTTTATTAGACTTGTTTTGAGACTGCTTTATTTCTGTTGCTATTCTAAATATTGTCTTTTTCTGAGTTGTTTACTTGTATAAGTGAGTGTAGAGCAAAGCAATTTAATTTTGAATATTGATCTTATATCCTGCTACCTTAATAAACTCACTAATTCCAATCATCTAGATTATTTGATTAGATTATTGTGGATTTGTATATGTGTCTAAATGTATATAATTATATCATCTAGAAGCAAGGATAGTTTTGTTTCTTTCTAATCATTTTACTTTTCTTTTCTTTTTTTTTTTCTCTTAAACATCCTGGCTAGAACTTTCAATAAAATGCTGATTAGGAGGCTGAAACTAGAGATCCTTGTCTTGTTCTGCTAAGGAAAATGCTTTTTTTACTCTCAATACTAAGGATGATTTTGCTAAATTTTGCAAGTTAAGAGAATTTCCCCATATTCCTAGTAAGATAAGAATTTTTTCCCCAGTGCTGAGGACTGGATCCAGAGGCACTCTACCACTGAGCCACATACCAAGCCCTTTTTATTTTTTATTCTGAAACACAGTCTAGCTAAGTTGCCAGGCTGACCTTGAAATTGTGATCCTCCTGCTTCAGGCACGAGCAGCAGAGATTCCAGGTGTGTGCCACCACACCCAGTTAAGAATTTTAATCTCTTTATACTGATTTTTTTTCCTTTTTGGTCCTAGGAATTGAAAACAGGATTGCTCTACTACTGAGCCACACTGCCAGCCCTTTTGTAAATTTTATTTTGAGTCAGGAGCTCCTAAGTTGCTTAGGCTGGCCTTGAACTTGAAAACTTCCTGCCGAAGTGGCTGGAATTACAAGCTTGTGCCACCACAGGGCGAATGCTATTGGTTTTTACTAAATGCTTTTTCTGCATAGATCTTTCTACTTTAATATGTTAATGTTGCTGCATATATATATGCACTTTACATTTATTTTTACATGATTGTAATTATCTACTTATTATATAACATGTATTATTAATAATCTTTATTAATATGTAATATGTACTAATGCTAAACACTCATGGTATAAACACGTTTTGGTCATGTTTTCTAAAATATTTTTGATTCAGTTTTTTACTTGTATTTCCCCACTTTGCTGGAGATAGAACCCAGAGGAGCCTCACACATGCTAGGCAAGCACTCCACCACTGAGCTACACCCCTAACCCTGCTATTTGTTCTTATTTATTTTAGTTGTTGATGGACCTTTATTTTATTCATTTATTTATATGCGGTGCTGAGAATCAAACCCAGTGCCTCACACATGCCAGGCAAGTGCTCTACCACTGAGCCACCACCCCAGCCCCTCCTATTTTTTTTTTTAATATTTCTTTTTTAGTTGTAGATGGACACAATGTCTTTATTTTATTGCTTTGTATGTGGTGCTGAGGATCGAACCCAGGGCCTCACGCATGCGAGGCAAGCGCTCTACCACTGAGCTACAATCCCAGCCCCCCTGCTATTTTTTTCTAAGCACATGACTGAGGTTGTCCTGGTGTGGGTAATAAGGTTATGTGGTTTAACAAAGTGATCTGTAGAGTGTCCTCTCTTTTCCTATTCTCTGAAAGAGTTGGTATAAATTTTAATATCCATTCTCTGAATGTTTGAAATAATCTGGGTTTGGTTTTCCTATGAGGAAATAGTTTAATAACCATTTCAGTTATGTTTAGCAGTTATGGGACTATTCAGGATTTTTATTTTTTCTTGAGTCAGATTTTCCCCTTTTTGTATTTTTTATTTATTTTTATTTTTTTCTTTTGATTCAGCTTTAAAAAATTATGTGTTTCAAGGAATTTGTCCATTTTGCCTGTTTTTAAATATATTAATGCAAATCTATAGAGGAAATTCTCTTTTTTATCTTCATAATCTCTATAGCAATTTTACTTTCCCATTCTTACTATCAATCATTTATGCCTTGTAACTTTTTATTCTTTATAAGTTTTGCCATATATTTATCTATTTTATTTTCATTACTGTATATGGAACTCAGGGGTGCTCTACCACTGAGCTACATCCTCAGCCCTTTTTATTAATTTCTAGAATTTTGAGACTTTTATCTGCCGCTTGACTTTGTGCTTTTTTTCCTTTGTTTCACTCATCTTTTTCATGGTTCTTATTTCTCCTTTTACATTTTTTGAAATGGAAGGTTTTCCCTCTTTCTTCCCTTTTCTGTTCGTCTACAGAAATGTCAGTGGCGCACTCCCTGACAGTTACCCTGGAAACCTTACCTTGTAAATTTTAGGGAGTCTAAAATTCCTGAAAATTTTCAAAATTTCCTGTAGTTCAGCCACATGAACTACAGTCACCCTTCTGACTTGCATACCATTGACATCCAGTATTTAAATTCTTCCCTTTTGTCAACATTATTATTATTATAGTAAAAACATTATTATTACTATTGATATTATTTTATAGTTTTTTTTTAAATCTACACACTTACCAACTCCTTTCATCCCCATTTCTTCTTACATATCAGCGTTATCTTCGGGGGTCATTTTCCTGTACTTTATTAAAATCTAACAGTGGAAAATTCCTTCAGATTGGGTCCCTGTGAAGATGACTTTATTTTCATTTTTGAAGTTATATTGAGTATACAAATCTAGGTTGATAATTATCTTATCTCATAATTTGATTTTGATAATTATTTTATCTAACTTAGTCATTTAAATAATTAAATTTGACTTAAATCAATAATTTAAATAGTAATTTAAATGTTATTTTAATAACTTAAAATGTCATTAAAGATATTTTCCCATTTCTTATGGACTTCTATTATGGCTGTTGATAAGTCTGGAGTCATTCTCAATGGCTACAAAAGAATTTGTTTCTTTTCTCTGTTGATGCTAAGGGCTCTTGATTTTTGGTCTTCTGTAAGTATTACAGTGTGTCTATGTGTGAATTCAAGTGTCTTCTAAGCTGTGAAAAGTTCTTAGCCAAACTCTCTTCAAACATCAGCTCACTTTTGCTGTCTGTTCTTTAGAGGTCTAGGTTATATCATCAACTTTCTCAACGCCTCTGCTTTCTTAATCTCCTTTTCTCTGTTTTGTATCCTGTGCACTTTTTACAGATCTGTTTTCTAATTCATGAACATCTCTTCAGTTGCATACATTCTGCTATTTAATCCATCTGGTAAGATTGTTATACAGTCAATTATAATGTTCATTCACATGAGTTCTACTTGGCTTATTTTCAAATCTTCGCAGTTATTCTTGAATGTTTTTATTCTACCTTCATTCATGTATGAGTGTGAGTCCAACTTGCATTTCTTCAACCTTTTCTACATGATTATTTTATATTTTGTATTTGGTAATTTCAATTGCTGAAGTGTTTTTTTGTGCTGACTCTTGTTCATCTTGATTTGTTTCCTTGTAGTTTGGTGATCACTAATTGTGAGCTCCTATGTTGTTAAAAGTTCATCTGTGAGAATCCTGGAGCCCTAAACTGGAAGTACATTACTGAGTGCATTTGCATTTGCTCCTGCCAGGATCCAGGGTCTGCTATGAACTGGGACTACTTTAACCATCTTCAAGAGACTCCAGCTCAACGCAGGGAACTCCAGTTCAGTACTCTCCTCTCGCCTCTGGCTTAGACTCACCATGCCTACCGCAGTGTCTCTTGCAACATTTAGCCTGACTTTCCAGTTAACCTGTTAGTCACCACTCCATGCTTAAGCTATCTTGCCATGTTTTTCTTGGCAGAGGGCATTTAGTCCTTCGAGTTTTCCCTTACTTTCTAGCAAGTCCAGCAATGCATGAAGAATAATGGTTTGTTTTGTTTTGCTTTTATAATTGATGCAGCATCTAGTTGTATTTTTTTAAAGAATTTTTTAATTGTAGATGGACACAAAACCTGTGGTTTATATTTATGTGGTGCTGAAGATTGAACCCAGTACCTCACACATACTAGGCAAGCGCTCCACCACTGAGCTACAACCCCAGCCCTATCTAGTTGTATTTTAATGAGATCACTTCCCTAATCTTGCCAAAAGTAGAACTCCCATGGTGCTTTTATTATCCCCACTTTATAGATGAGCAAACTGAGGCTCAGGGAATTAAATGTCTTACTTGAGACTACTCAGCTAACTAATGGCAGAGTCAGGACTAGAACCCAGGCTCTCTGGCTCCAGAGTCTAAGTATTTAACCACAAAGGAGAAATGTGTTTGGAAGTGCTATGGTTTGGATATAAGCTATCTCCTGAAAAGTTTATGCATTAGGGAATGCAGAAATGTTGAGGTGAAACAATTCGATTGTGAGAGCTGTAGCCTAATCAGTGGATTATCCATTTGATGGATTAATCGTCTGAATGGGTTACTGGGCGGTAGCTATAGGCAGGTGGGGCATGACTGGAGGAAGCAGGTAACTGGGGGCCTACCTTTGGGAACTATATTCTGCCCCAGGCTCCTCGGTTTCCTGGCTGCCGTGAACTGAGCAGTTTTCCTCCGTCAGGCCCTTCTGCCATGATGTTCTGCCTCAACCCAGGTCCAGAGCAATGGAGTCAGCTGGCCATGGATTGAACCTCTGAAACCCTGAGCCCAAAATAAACTTTCTAAGTTGTTCTTGTCAGGTATCTTGGTTGCAACAACGAAAAGCTGTCTAACATAGGAGGGTTGCCCTCGTAGCCAGTGCTCTAGGGTGAGCACACAGGCTCCTGCTGGGGAAGGAAGGAGGAGACACAGTCCAACCCACAGCCACGCACGCCAGCTGCCTGCCGGCTCAGCACCAGCTCAGCAGACTGCGCAGCACACAGCCCACTCCTTCCATCCTGGGAAGGAGCCAGCAGGCGCTTCCTGCACTCTGGTTTCCATGACAACCAAGCACCCTCTGCCAGGAGATGCAAAAGCCACAGGCAGCAAGTGAGTGGAACATTCCTGAATCCTGATCCTCATTACAGGTGGGTCTTCTGCATCCTTAGGGACAGCATAAAGGGGCTCAGAGGAAAGAGAATGTTTGTGCAGGACTAACATCAAGCTGGCCACAAAGCTCCCAGTGGCCCCCTTGTCCTCATCTACACCGCAGCTATGATGGCTGCAGCATCCCAGATCCAGGCAAGTCCAGGACCAGGCTGGGTTGGCTTGGTGCTCGGTCCTACACAAAACTAGGTTTCCCTGTTTCATTCATGTCTCCTCCAACCAAGTCCCCACCCTCAAGAAGTTACCAGTCTGGTGCAATTCTATCACTAAGCCACATCCCTAGCCCTTTTTTGATTTTTTTCTTTTTACTTTGAGACAGCTGCCCAGGCTGGCCTTGAACTTGTGATCCTCCTGCCTCAGCCTCCAGAGCAGATGGGATGACAGGCCACCACACTCCATGAGCAAGATTATCTCAACAGCCAATTTCACTAGGGGACAAAGAGGGCCCAGAGGCCATGAGAGCACAGTTGAGTGAATGCACCCACAAGACTTCCCAGCAGAGGGATGTCTGAGCCGGGCCTGGAAGGGTGATGAGGACTTAGCCTAGCGGAGGGAGGGAAGGGCAGTCCAGACAGGGGAACCACAGTGTGGTAGGCTCAGAGGCATGAAAGCATGTTCCCTATAGAAAAACAAGGTGAAGAAAGCAGGAAATGTGGCCAAAGAAGGGAGGCTGGTCAGAGGGCCTTTGAAGAAGAAGCTGTGAACTTGGGCCTTATCCTGCGAGTAGTGGGCAGCACTCAGGTGGTTGTATGAGGGAATGACAAGGCCTGATTGTCCTTAGCAAGGAGCCTGTCTTAACAGTACAGAGGGAGGAGAGACCACAGGAACCAGAAGACAAGGACTATGGTGGCAGGGATAAGAGAGCAGGGGACAGATTTGCAGGATGTTTAGAAGGGCAGATGGACAGGACTCAGTGAGAGACTGTGAGAAGGACAGGAACATGGACTGGAGAAGGAACCTGCACAGGGCAGGGAGAAAGTTAGTCAGAACGGCCCTCACCAGGTCATGTGGAGGTGACCAGTTTTCCTCATAAGAGATTAGCGGCTGAACTCCCTGGAGTGTGACCTCTTTTCCTCGGTCAATAGAGACAAAGAATGTTCCAGAGCCTTCTTCAGCCCTGAGGCTTCTAGCAGGCTGCAACTGGCTGTAGGCTTGCCCTCTGCCCCACACCCTGACCTGAACGCACCAGTCCCAGAGTCCCACAGCCTCCGCAGAGAGCGTCCTGGGTGGCTGGTGTCTCTCACTACTGAGTCGCTAAGTTACTGCCCCCGGTGCCCCAGGCCAGCAGAGCCAAACTTCTGTCCCGTGCTTTGTTTCCTTGCTCTGGTTGCATGCATGTCCCAAAGTCATGTCTGTGGCTCTTAGGTTGTGCAGCCTGGGGTGGCATTAATGCTAAGGGGATTGTAGTGGAATCGAGCTGGTGACTGAACATCTAAGAATTTCTGGCTGGCTGTAGTGCCTCTCCTATTCAACCTGGACTCTGATATTCTGAGCCCTCTGCTTACACCAAGCTCTTTGTGCACACACCCTTCTCCCTCAGGCCTCTGGGCTGTTCAGGGGCCCCTTCTCCCTCTCCATTTCCAGGCCACACTCTTTTTCTGCCCACACCCAAGTCAGATTCCCCAGGTCTGCAAATTGATCCTGCTAAGGAGTCACTGCAGGCTCCTAAGGAAATAGTGCCTGGGACCCAGAGGCCTCCCTTCCTATCCAGCCCCCAACCTGGTCTCCAGGCAGGTGCCAGTTTGAGCACCAGGGACCTGGCCGGCCTGTACACTTAACCCTGACTCAGAACTCAGGGACACACTCAGGGAGAGCCTGGGGAGTGTCACCTGGGGCTCCAAGGCCGGCTCCATTTCTGTCCCTTTTACTCCTCCTTCCACAACCCCTCTCCCACCAGGCGCCCCAACACTCCCGGGTGGGGGCAGGAGGCGGGAGGTGTGGCCCGGGAAGGGGGGGGAGGGGGGGGGCCTGGCCGGGCTGCGGGGAGGCAAGCCCCGCCCTCGGGGCCCAGACGCTAGGACCCCTTGGAGAAGGGCCGGCAACCCGCCAGGTCACAGGCATGGCGCCCCGCAGAGTCCGGGCGCCCGGGGCCTGACCCGCGCCCTGCCTGGCGGGGCCACCCTCGACCCGGAGGCTCCCAGACCCCGCACCCGCTTCCTCCCCGGGGCGGGGCCGGCGGCCACGGGCCAAGCGCCGTAAAATTTAAAGAGGTGAGAGAGAGACTTCGCAGAAACCTCAGCAGCGCGGGGAAATGAAATAAGGCCTCCCCCCGGGGCGCCTCCCGCCCGCGCCGCCCGGCCCCGGGGCGCCCCGAGGGTCCAGGTGCCGGGCCCGCGCTCGACACCCCGCCTGGGCGGGGGAAGGCACGCTGCCCTCGCGCTGTCCCCAGCCTGGGAGAGCCAGGCCCACACCCAGATGTGGACCCCAGCAAGCCGCCGGCCCCCTCCAGGGCAGAGCGTCCCCTCCCCCACGTCGAAAACGGACCCAGAAGTCGCCCCCAGCTTGTCCCCATGCCTTTCTCGAGTGTCCGCCGGTGGGTCTGGCTGCTGCCGCCCCTCCCTCCTCGCGCCGTCTGCGCCCCCCTCCCCGCCCGTCTGTCCCCCCGTGATGGATGGAGCCTTCAGGGAGCCAGCGCGGGCGGGCTCGGCGCGGGCGGAAATGAAGAGGATAAGATCTGCGAGCCGAGCCGCCCGTGACACCGTGATATCCGCCCCGCTCGCGGCGCTCGGGGTGATGGATGGGGCGGAGCTGCCCCCTCCGGGCACGAGAGGACGGAGGGGCCCCGCCCCCGCCCCCACCCCTGGAGTCCCGCCCCCTGTGCGCGCGCGCACACACGCGGCCCCCCGCGGCGCCCCTCCCAGAAACTCCGCTCTGCGGCCGCGCACGAGCCGTTCTGACCCTCACACACAAGCACACACAGTGCCCCGCACGTATCTGGCTTTGCCCCTCGCGCACTTGTGAAACTGTCCCTCTAACCTAACACACGGGCTTCACACCTCCTGGCACTCCAGCACTCACAGGAACGAGGCTCTGGTGTCAAGCAAATCACACCTTCCCCTTTGGTCCATAACATTGCCCCCTCCCTCCCATGGACACACATCCAGGCAGGCTGCACACCTTCCCCCAGAAACGTGCTCCTAAACCTTCTGGGTCATGCAAGAGGAAAGTACGAACACTGTGAAACTCAGTCGTGGGGAGGGGTCTTAGAACCGGAGTTGGACAATAGCTGCCAGATGTGTTCATCATCTTATTGGTCCATTAAACAGGTCTGGCTTGGCATGGACTGGGGCAGCTGTGAGGCCAGTAAGGTCCAAACAGTCCTCACCATCAATGTTACCATGGTTACCATCTTAGCACTACGGCTGTTACTATGGTTACAGGCACCACATCCCTCTTTACTGCATTGCTACCATTTGATTCCCATTCCCATTCATTCATTCACTCTGGGTATGCACTCATCCCCTCAATTTATTCATCAGCTAGGGATACAGAGATGAGTAAGTTGGGAACCTTTGGGAACACAGAGCTGATGAGGGGAACCAGAGAGGTAAGCAACCAACAGTATTGTACATTTGGCAGAGCCGCATGGATGCTATGGTAGAAAGCAGGGCAGGGGTGCAACAGTAAGAAAAAAGGCACCAAGCCATCACCAGCATCGTAATCACCACGCGGGGCCCTGGGTGCTTGGAGAAATGTACATTCTCCTCTGTCAGGCAGGCAGTAAAGAAGGTGGGCCAGTGGGGGCTACACCCTGAGGGGGTATTTAATGACCCAAGGTTGCCCATGGCATGTGATTAAGAGCAGTGCTCTAGGAATCTGACAGACTTGGGTTTGAATCCTGCCTCCGCTCCCTAGCTCCCCCAATTTAGGACTTTGAGCACACCATTTCTTCACAGTTGTCCTTAGAAATGAAAATGACCAAATTATATTGTTCTATTATGCCTATGTACAAATATATAACAACAAATGCCATTATTATGTATAATTATAATGCACCAATAAAAAAGACTTTATGAAAAAGTGCTCTGGAAGTCATTGTTTTTCTTTTTGTTATTTTGCTCCCACGCGAAAGAACTTTGGAGAATCACCAACATTAACTCTTTTGGCTTCCAGAAGAGCTCACATTCCTCTCTTCCCTAACCTACCTCCTAACCCACCCCCCAGGAGAAACCAAGATGGATTAGAATACTTTTGATCCTCCCTAGGCTGAATCCCTGGATGTGGAACCCACTGATACTGAGGGCCAGTACTCTGCTGTGCATATTTATATGACTGGATCATTTTCAACTTGTTTTCACTCAACATTATTTTCTGAGATTTGTCCATGTTGATACACGTAGCTCTGGTTCATTGATTTTACCATGAATAGCCCTCTGTATGAGAATACCACAATCTCTTCATGTACTCTACTAATGAAGACATACAGATTGTTCTGATTTTGTTGGAATTACAAAGGATCCTGCAAAGTACATGTCTCTTTGTAATAGTAAAATATTTGTGGTGCATACATTAAGAAGAGAAATTACTGGGTCCAGGAATGTGTATGTATATTGCCAAGTTGTAGTATTTCTAAACGGCTCTCCAAAGCCATTGTGCTGATCTAGCAGCAGTGTTCCAGAATCTTCCTTCCCACATCTTTGCTACTACTTGGTACTGCTGGACTTTAAAATTTCTACACATTCGAAGGATGTGATGGGGTACAGTTTGTTAATCGTTTTTTGCTTTTTAATTTACTAGTGAAATAGAGCATCTTTTCTTTTTTATGGGAAATTTCTCATTTTCTCTTTTGTATATTAACTATTTGTATTCTTTGTTCATGTTTCTACCTATTTGCCTTTATCTTAGTGGATTGCAAAAGTTCCTTGTGTAATCTGAATATTAACCTTTTATTTTTTTTAAATGTTTATTTTTTAGTTGTAGGTGACAGAATATCTTTATTTTATTTTTATGTGGTGCTGAGGATGGAACCCAGTGCCTTATGCGTGCTAGGCGAGCACGCTACCACGGCGCCATAATCCCAGCCCGAATATTAACCTTTTATAGTTTTTTAGTTTGGAAATATTTTTCCCACTTTATGATTTAAAAAAATTTTGAAGAGTGTTATTTTCAAATTTTATTTTACTTTCAATTGACAAATAATAATTGCATATGTTATGAATTTATGAGAGCATGATGTTTTAACATAGGTTTACATTGTAGAATGATTACAAGCTAATTAAGAAATCCATCACCTTACATACTTGTTTTTTGCAGTAAGAACTTATACAATCTTCTTTTTCAGTAATTTGGACACAAACTTTTTAAATTGGACACAGGGATAGACAAAACAACAGAGCAGAGAGGAAAGTCAGCTTTATCTGTCTTCATGGTTGGTGCTTTCCATCCTCCTTCCTTCCTTCCTTCCTTCCTTCCTTCCTTTCTTTCTTTCTTCCTTCCTTCCTTTCTTTCTTTCTTTCTTTCTTTCTTTCTTTCTTTCTTTCTTTCTTTCTTTCTTTCTTTCTTTCTTCTCCCCTTCTTTTCCTTTCTTTACTTTTATTTTCTTCCTTCTTCTTTCCTCATCCTCCTCTTTACCATGCTTAAGAAATCTTTCCTTAGACTAGGTACGGAGGCACACACCTGTAACACCAGCTATTTGGGAGGCTGAGTCAGGAGGATCAAAAGTTCAAAGTCAGCCTAAGCAATTTAGCAAGGCCCTAAGCAACAGTGAGACCCTATTTCAAAATAAAAAGTAAAAAGGGCTGGGGATGTGGCTCAGTGGTTAAGTGCCTCTGGGTTCAATCCCTGGTCCAAGAAAGAGAGAGAGAAAGAGAGAAAGAAAGAGGAGAAAGAAGGAGAGAAGAGAGAGGGAGAGAAAGAGAGGAGAAAGAGAGAGAGAGAGAGAGAGAGAGAGTCCTTTAATACCTTCTTCTAATTATTTTAAAGATTTTTTTAACATTTGGGCTTTCGATAACCTAGAATTTGTTTTTGCATATGGCCTTCCATATGTGATTTATTATTTTATATTGGTTTTCATATTGGTAGCCAATTGTCCCAGTACTATATAAGTAAGACATGGCTCCCCACTTCCCCACTGATTCATGAAGCTATTGTGTCATATACAGATTTTCAATAATGGGTAACTGGGTTTCTGGGCTCTGCTTTGTGTTCTGTAGGTCTGAGATCTGTTTGTTTATCCCTGTTTTTTTTTTTTTTTAATTTTTTTTTTCTTAGTTGTAGATGGACACAATGTCTTTATTTTATTGCTTTGTATGTGGTGCTGAGCATCGAACCCAGGGCCTCACGCATGCAAGGCAAGTGCTCTACCGCTGAGCCACAATCCCAGCCCCTGTTTATCCCTGTTTTGATGAGCATATCTGTAAGCAAGACCTTGACAGATGGCAGCCGTGACAGAGACTAGCTTGCTCTTCACCAGTTGTTTCCTCTTGTTTCTAGGACACAGCTGGGCTCTGTCTCACAGACTCCCCTGTAAATTGGTGTGGCCACGTAAGTTCTGGCCAAGGATGTGAATGAGGCCAAGTGTTTCTTCTAGGCACTGGATATAAAACCTCCCCTCCATTCTCTTTCCCCTTTCATCACTTTGCTACAAACCAGTATGGTGACCTGGAAAGGTGGGAGCCCAAACTGTAAGAAAATTGGGTCTCTGAATTGTTCCTTAAAGGACAGCTGACCACTATCAGAGAAATTCATTTTGGATTTTTACACCAGACAATAGGTTATCCTATTTGACCCTTAAACATGTTGAGGTTGATTTGTTTCAGCAGCTAGTGTCATCCTAATACCCTAGTGTCTCCCTTCCCCCTTGTTCCTCCACTTTAAAATTGTCTTGGCCATGATGAGGGTGTAGCTTAGAGATAGAGCGCTTGCCTCGCATATACAAGGCCTTGGATTCCATCACCAGCACTGCAACTAACTAAATAAGCAACATAGAATTGTCTTGGCTATTTTGGGGTTTTATCCTCACAGGAATTTTAAGATCAGTTGGCTAAGTTCCTTTTAAAAACTTTGCTGGGGGCTGGGTTTGTGGCTCAGTGATAGAGCACTTGCTTAGCACATGTGAGGCGCTGGGTTTGATCCTCAGCATCATATAAAAATAAACAAGTAAATTTATGTCCATCTACAACTAAAAGAATAATAATAATAATAATAAAAACCTTGCTGGATCTTTGGTTTGAATTCTGATTAATTTTAATTTTAATTGCTGGAGATTTACTATCTTTACAATCCTAAGTCATTTCATTCATAAACATAGTCCATTTAGATATTATTTATTAGATGTTATTAGATACTATTAGATTAGATTTTATTAAACCAACAAAACTTTATACTTTATCTGACACATAGGTCTTGTGCATCTTCTGAGGTTTAGTTGGTTTTGTTGCCACAGTGAATTAAATATTTTTCCTTTCTGTATTCTACATCCAAATTAGTTGCTGCTATAGAGATCCCACTGGTTTTTTAATATTTATCTTATATCTGGTAACCTTGCTAAATTCTCCTGTTAGTCCTAATAATGTATATATTTTTGGAGTTTTCAATGTAGAAAATCATATCTCCACTTTCTACTCCATCTGCTGAGGACTCGCTTACCCAAGACGTGTGTGGCTCCCTCCTTCATGACTTCCAGGTCTGTGTTCAAATGTCGTCTAGTTGGCCAGGCCTTCCCTGACCTCCTCTATAATGGATCCACATGCACAACGCTCTTCTACTCTTGCCCTTCACCATTTTTCTTCTAAGAACTGGCATAAGTTATTGGTTTATTTTCCTCTGCCTCCTCTGCTAGCATGTAAGCTCCAGGAAAGCAAAAATCCCTTTGACTTAGTGCTGAAAAGAAAGAATCAGAAGGAGATATGAAAGAATAAATTTGACATTATTTGTTTTTTTTTTTAATTTAGATTGATTTCAGCATCGTGAGAAACAAATAAGTGAAACAACACATAATGTCAATTTGTTCCTTTCCTCTCCCTTTCCACTTCTTTTCAGCACAAAATCAAAGGGATTGCTTCTAATATTTTACCATTATAATCTTTGAAGTAGGTTTTGGTGGGTTCATTTTATCAGGTTAAAAAGTTTTCCTTAAATATAAGTTTTTTCATGGATATAATTTTTCCATGGACATAGGGTTTTCTAAGAGTTTAAATATTTTATTATTATTTCAAATGGTTTTTCCTCCATCTTTTGATATTAAAAACTATTTTTAGTTTTCATCTGTTAATATGGTGAATTGTTCCAATAGATTTACTAATATTAAAGCAATATTATGTTCCTGGGATAAATTTAATTTAATCAGTGTATTTTTAGCATAAAGTTTAAGATTCCTTTTGCCAACATTTTAAAAGGATTTTTTCACCTATGTTCATAAGTGAGATTGGCCTATCATTTTTGTTTTTCACAGTTTTTTTTCAAATCTGGTTGCAGTGTTATCTTGGCCACAGAAAAGAAGGTAGAGGTGGGGTTTCATTCCAGTTCTACTCATGAAACAGTTCTAAATAAGACAAGAGTTATCTATTTCTTGAAATTTAGTATAACTCACCTAAAAAAAAATCCAAGTTCTGATGTTTTATTTTAATTTTATTTTATTTTTAGAAGTTCATCATTTTTAGACAGAGCATGCACAGGGTGGGGAGACTCAGCTGAGCCCAGGGGTTCTTGGCTCCTGGAGGCCCAGCTACTGCAAACACAAAGGGAACACAAGAGGCAGGCAATGATCAGATTTGATCTTGAATCTGGGGGTGGGAAAGTGATGATCTTAGAAAAGGGGAGTAACAGGAAGCAAGCTGGGTCTAAGGAAGGCCTGAGTGGCCCAGGGTTGGGGGGCAGCCCTACCTGGGGCTCTTGGTTGGGAGAAAAGGGAAAGGAAGCCCCTCCCCCGAGTGCTGAGGAAAAGGCCCTTGACTCAGTCTCCTCCTGCCAGCTATCCACGGACGAGCTAGAGTCCACCCGGCCCCATTTAATGGCTTTTCCCGGTTGAGCCTCTGGAAGAAGCTTTTACCAAACTCGTAAGTGCTGATCATGATAGTACAGGATGCGACAGCCTTAATGATCCTCAGGAGGAAGCCTGCAAAGAGTCCCTTGGTGCCTGATTCAGCCCGTATGCTCCCCAGCAGCAGCCAGGGCTTCACTCGCGCGGCCTCTACAGGTCCCAGCGCAACCTACGTCTTCACCACGTCAAAGGGCAGAGTCAAGCCCGCAGCCACGGTCCCTGAGATGCCGCCAGCTGCGAAGCTGATGCCCACAGATGTCTGGTCCTTTGGTCTGGGCCCTTTCAGCCATCTCTTCACCAGCTCATAGTTCAATCAGTGCAAGGCTGAGAAGGGTACATCTCGAAGGGCTGTGGGACCCAGCCCAGCCACAGTGAGCGCCAGCCACCCCGAGCCACCGCAGCCCGGGCACAGGTGCCTGCTCGCGGTATGATACATGCTGAGCCTGCAGCTTTGTCCGCACAAGTTCCATGAAACCAGGTGGTACATTGGATACCACAGGTACAGGGGCTCCAGGACACATTGCGGTACAGGAGGCACTTCCCTGTGGGTTGGACCGAGGAGGGCGACTTGGTATAGGACAGGCTCCAGAGTCTGGTGGGACGCATCAACTCGCTGCCTTCTGTGGGGCGCTGAGACTGCAAGCGGACCTTCACCACATCCAGGGGTGTCGTGAAGAGGGAGATGACCACAGCCCCAGCCCCTGAGGCCACCATTGGAGAGGGCTAATGCCCCCAAGGTCCTGGTCAGCCATCCTGTTGTTTCAATCCTGGCTGGTGCTTGCGCGGCCCAGCCGGCCCATAGCGGCTCCCGGGGTGCGCGCGCGCTCGCCCCCTGATGTTTTAATTGTGGTTAAATTCTTAAGTGGTTATAGGTCTATTTAAGTTTTCTATTTTGTTTTTTCTGAAACTAATATTGATCGTTCTGTAGATTTCTAGAAGAGGTGTCTATTCCATAAGAATTTATAAATGTCTTGGCATAGTAGCAAAGTATCCCCTATTATCTCTGGAACTTTGTCCTTTGAAATTTTCTTTTTTCCTTCATTAGCTTTGCTAGAGTCTGTCTCTTTTGTTAGTCTTTTCAAATAACTAATTTTTGGTGTCATTGATAATTGCTGTTGTTTCTTTGTTTTCTACTTCATTTTTCTGACCTCTTGATTGAAAATTCAGTTCAATTATTTTTAGTCATTTTGAGTTTTGTTGTTGTTTGTTTTGTTTTGTTTTGTTTTGGTACCAGAGATTGAAGCCAGAGGCGTTCAACCACTGAGTCACCTTAGCTCTTTTTTAAATATATTTTGTCTAGAGACAGGGTCTCGCTAAGTTGCTCAGGGCCTCACTAAATTGCTGAGGCTGTCTTTGAACTCAGCAGTCTCCCAAACTGCTGGGATTATAGGCATGCATCACTGTACCTGGCTCATTTTGTTTATTTTTTTTTTAATTTTTTTTTTAGTTATAGATGAACATAATACCTTTATTTTATTTATTTATTTTTTATGTGGTGCTGAGGATCAAACCCAGTTCCTCACACATGCCAGGCAAGTGCTCTACCACTGAGCCACAACCCCAGCCCCCTAGTTTTTTTTAATAAAGATATTTTAAGGCTATAATATTATAAAGTATACTTTGGTGGAAACACAAATTTTGGTAGGTAGAACTTAAATTCTTATTTGTGGCAAATATTCTTAATTCCTGTTATAATCCTTTCTTTAATCCATTATTTATTTACAGATGTTTCTCCACTCTGTCTTTTATTATTAAATCTTCATTTCATGAAGTCTGCATTATAGTGCATCTTGTTTGTTTATTTATTTATTTATTTTGGTATCAGGAATTGAACCCAGGGGGGCTCAACCACTGAGCCACATCCCCAGCCCTTTTTATTTTTAGTTTTAAGACAGGGGCTTGCTTAGTTGGTTAAGGCCTCACCAAGTTGCTGAGGCTGGCCTTGATCTTGTGATCCTCCTTTCTCAACCTCCCAAATTGCTAGATTACAGGCATGTGCCACCATGCCCTGCTTGTTTACTTTTTGAGTCTTCTTTTATGTGTTAGAATGGGCTGATGTTTAGACATTCCACACCTGCACAAAGAGAATGTATACTCTCCATTTGCTCCATTCAGAATTTTACATAGGTTCTTTACATTAACTTGTTTGTTTAATTTTAAGACAGGGTCTTGTTAAATTGCTGAGGATGGCCTTGAATTTGTGGTCCTCTTGTCTGTCTCAGCCTCCTGAGTTGGATTACAAGTGGGCACTACCATGCCCAGCTACATTAGCTTGTTAATTCTGTTGTTTAGACTCAAAATTATTTTAATTTTTAAAAATACTTTTATTTCAGGCTAGAATTGTAGTTCAATGGTAGAGCACTTGCCTCGCATGCGTGAGGCACTGGGTTCGATCCTCAGCACCACATAAAAATATAGATATTTGCGTCCATCTACAACTAAAAAATATTTTAAAAAATATTTTTATTTTATTTATGTATTTTTATGTGGTGCTGAGGATTGAACCCAGTGCCTCACGCATGCAAGGCAAGCACTCTACCACTGAGCCATAATCCCAGCCCCATCTTCTTTATTCTTACTTGCTTATTTTTTCTAATTCCATCGCTTCTGAATGTGTTAAAATATTCCAGTAGGATCAAGGATTTGTTCATTTTTCTGAATTCACGCTAGGCTACCCCATGTAGGATTGGATGTTCCTAGAAGCTCTTTTCTTTTTTTAATTCTTTTTAGTTGTAGATGGACACAATATCTTTATTTATTTATTTTTATGTGGTGCTGAGGATCGAACCCAGTGCCTCACGCATGCAAGGCAAGCGCTTTACCACTGAGCCACAATCCCAGCCCCCCTAGAAGCTCTTTTCATCATTCCTTGTCACATATGCTTCCTGTTGCTCTTCCCCCTGCAGTTTAGTTCAGTTCACATGCTGCATTGACTCCCTTTTGGCTAGTGTCTCCTTGTTACTGTACGTCTCTTCCCGCCTATTTGCCACGGCCCATGTCATTTTTTAGATGTGTCTTTGAAAAGAGCATTTACAGCTCAATTCTAAAACCAATCTGAACATCTTTTAATAAGGGAATTTAATTTGTTTACATTTAGTGTGACTATTATTTTATTTGTAATTATTTATCACTTATTTTGTCTTTGTGTGGGTCTCCACTGTTTTACTTTGTTCCTTCTTTCTTTTTTATCTTCCATCAAATCAATCATTTTTCTTTTTTTTCTCAATTGGTTTATAAGTTATACAGCTATCTATATTATTTGGGTAGTTATTCTTTTTTTTTTTTTGGCACTGGAGATTGAACTCAGGGGTACTCAACCACTGAGCCACATTCCCAGCCCTATTTTCTGTTTTATGTAGAGACAGGGTCTCACTGAGTTGCTTAGTGCCTTGCCGTTGCTGAGGCTGGCTTTGAACTCGCTATTCTTTTGTCTCAGCCTCCCTAAGTGCTGGGATTACAGGTGGGTAGTTATTCTTAAAGTGTAACATAATTCACACAACAAAGTTGAGTTAATACCTCTAACATTTTTAATAATAAGGACAAAGACACAGAGTTCACATGTCATCCTAATCAACCATATTTTTATTGTCTAACACTCAGTGTCACCTTACTTTTGACTCTTCCATTAGTTAGCTAGTTATGTTTTGTAGCTAAGGCTTACAATATTTTATCAAATCTAAGATGTCGTCAATTGTAAGGAACACTATTATTTTATGCACCTCTAAGAAATAAAAAGGGTGACGTCAGCAAAAATGGCAGAGTAAGGATGTTGGGAAAATTCCTTCCTCCATAAAAGCAATGAAAACACTAGCAAAAATTGTCAGGAGCAACTTTTTCAGAACTCTGGAAATTAACCAAAGGCTTGAAGCAATCTGAGGAGTGTTTATTTTAAGAGAAAAAAAATAGAGTCCTATAGCTGAATCTCAGTAAGAAGAGCAAGCTTTATTGCTTTTTAACCTTCCCTGTTCCCATCTGCCCCTCCCAGCTCTGCAGTACCGTTTTTACTGTAATTACAGTGAAAACTAGCAGCCTGGTAGCCATTAGAAGGGGCAGAATGGGTTGGAGCATCTTCAAAGCCCCTTCCCAGAAAATAGTCATTATTTGACCTATTTGGTGGTTCCATAGAAGATCCCACTTACAAAGCTGGCTTTATGCAACTCAGCTCAGCTCACCCAGTTCAAATAACCTTACTCCGGGGACTCATGTCAAAAAAAAATTAGAGGCAATTGTTGAACATTAGGTGCCCGAGGCTGCAATAACGGGACAAAAAGAAGCTGACCAGAAAGCTTTAAAGGAAAACATGCGGGAATGGAATGACTATAGAGGGTTTTGTAAAAGCTATGACATATCCCAGGAAATCAAGAAGGCCACACATGTGTACAGGACTGTGCACATGCTCAGGAAAGATGTGAGAAGGACTTAAGCTCTCACCTCTGGCTAACCTTGAGGCTCTGTGCAAATAGGAAGTGAAGGTGGAGTTGTATACTACCTGTTGAATGATGAAAGCATACCCCAGCACAAGCACACACTCACACACACACACACACACACTCAAAAAAACTCAAAGAATTAATGGTCCCAGGCATCTAGGGGAATATTTGTCCAATTATTAGCTGACCACTAACCAGAGACTTCAGTGGCCACACATGAGTAAGAATACAGACTTTTCAGAAGTAGTTCAAAAACTCACTAAATAAACAGCAAAAAACTGTTGTCACAACATAACAAACCCAGGGGAAGGGGAAGGGCAAGGAGGAAATGGATTTCCTGAGCTGCCACATTAAGTTATTTGAATTCTCAACCAATTCTCAACCCCAAAATGAGACATGCAAAGAAACAAAAAAATATAGTCCACAAATAGGAGAAAAGCGGTCAATTGAAACCGTTCCCGTGAAAACCCAGATGTTGTACTTATGAGAAAAAGATTCTAAATCAGCTATTTCAAGTATGTTCAAAGAGCTAAAAGAAACCACATCTAAAAAACTAAAGGGAAGTATGAGAATAATCTCAAATAGAGAATATTAATAAAGAGATAGAAGTTGTAGAAAATAACCAAATGGAAATCGTGGAGTCCAAAAACCAAAATAACTCAAGTGAAAAATTCACTATGGGGACTCGACAGCAGATCTGAACAAGTAGAAGAAAGAATAAGCAAACTTGAAGATAGATCAATTGAGATTCTCCAGTATGGGAAACCAAATGAAAAGAGAATGAAGAAATATAGACAGAAATGTAGAGAGCTCTGAGACATCACAAGTATACAAATGTGTAAAGTGAATGTTCTAGAAGAGAGAGAAAGAGAAAGGAAGAATATTTGAGAAAGAAATGGCCTGAAACTTCCCAAATTTGACAAATAACCTTAATCCACACCTCTAAGAGACTCAAGGAACTCCAAGTCAGGTAAAATCAAAGAGCTCCACACCCAGACACAGCATAAACTGCTGGAAGACAAAGACCAAGAAAGGATCTTGAAAACATCAGAAATAAAATGGCTCATTACCCATAAGCAATCCTCAATAAGATTAACAGCTGATTTCTCACCAGAATCCAAGGAGGCCAGATAACAATGAGATGGCACATCCAAGTATTGAAAGGAAAACAAGCAAACAAACAAAAACCCCCGAAGTCAAACAAGACTTAAGTATCTAGCAAATCTGTCCTTCAAAAAGAAAGGAGAAATTAAGACATTCCCACATAAAGAAAAAATGAAAAAGTCATCAATATCATATCAGCCCTGCCCTACAGGAAGTGATTAAAAGTCCAATGAGGGGGCTGGGATCGTAGCTCAGCGGTAGAGCGCTTGCCTCACATGCGTGAGGCCCTGGGTTCGATCCTCAGCACCACATACAAAGCAATAAAATAAAGACATTATGTCCATCTACAGCTAAAAAAATATTAAAAAAAGTCCAATGAAAGGGGGCTGGGATTGTGGCTCAGTGGTAGAGTTCTCGCCTCACATGCGTGAGGCACTGGGTTCGATCCTCAGCACCACATGAAAATAAATAAAATAAAGATATTGTGTCCATCTACAACCAAAAAAAATTTTTTTAAAAAAGGACTGAAATGAAATGACTGGAAAATGAGAGGACTGAAATGAGAGGATGTCAAACAGTAATTCCAATGCACATGAAGAACTAGTGATCACTGGTAAAGGTAACAATATAGCCAACTATAAAAAGGAGTATAAACATATTTTTGTTTGTGTTGTTTTTCTCCTATATGATTTCTATGAAAAAATACACCTGAATAGATCAATAATTATAAATCTGTGTATATATACATTCAATGTATAAAGATGTAATTTCTATGATAGTAATCTGGAAGAAGAGAGTGGGAACAGAGCTATGTAGGATGAAAATTTTCTACTACTATAATCAAATTGGTACTGAAATGAACTAGATTATTATAAATTATTGATTCTGATCCTTCATGCAACCACTAAGAAAATAACTCAAATAAATAAATAAAAGAATGACAAGGGAATGAAAATAGTACACAAAAGTAGACAGTAGGGCTGGGGATATAGCTCAATGGGTAGAGTGCTTGCCTTGCATGCACAAGGCCCTGGATTCAATCCCTAGCAGTGCGCGCGCACGCACGCGCGCGCGCGCACACACACACACACACACACACACACACAAAGTAGACAGCAATAGATGAAGAAAAAGATCATAGGACATATAGAAAACAAGCAGCAAAATTTCAGATGAAAATACTACCACATCAGTAACTACATTAAATGTAAGTGGATTAAACACTCCAATAAAAATACAGAGATTGGGAGAATGGGTTTAAAAAAAAGCAATCTGGGGCTGGGGTTATGGCGCAGTGGTAGCGTGCTCGCCTAGCATGCGTGAGGCACTGGGTTCGATCCTCAGCACCACATAAAAATAAAATAAAGATATTCTGTCCACCTACATCTAAAAAATAAATATTAAAAAAAAAAAAAAAGCAATCTAACCCATGTACTGTCTCTTGTACTTCAGATTTAAACACACAAACAGGTTAAAAGTAAAAGAATAGCCAGGAGTAGCCAGATGAGGTGGCACACGCTTGTAATGCCAGCACTTAGGGAGGCTGAGACAGGAGAATCATGAGTTCAAAGCCAGCATCAGCAGCGGCAAGGCGCTAAGGAACTCAGTGAGACCCTGTCTCTACATAA
>PVHX01012177.1:0-60549 GCA_004024805.1 Geosciurus inauris | reverse complement strand
GCCCACACACACACACAGGCCTTCTGCTTCAATCATGAGAGTAATATGTTTGGCTTCTCTAGTTTTCAGCCTTCAGATTTGGATTAAGCTATGCTTTCCTGGTCTCTAACTTGCAGATGACAAACCATGGGGATTTTCAACCTCTAATAATTGCTCGAGCCAATTCCTAAATGATAAATCCCTTCCCAACTGTTTCTCTGTTTTTGGTTCTGTTTCTCTGGAGAACAATGATTGAAACACAACCCTAAATAAGAATCCACATAAATGGCAAGAAAAAAGGGGGAAATGTCCTAACACATTTAGATGGGAGGAAATATGAATGCAGTTAATAAACATTTTGGTTTTCTGAACAACGAAATCTGTTTTTTGACTTCCTAGTCTGCAGCGAAAACTGTAATAGACAAATTCTGATGAAATTATATTCTGAATAATAAGTGATTTGCCAAACACTTGATTTCATACAACGTTCTCCTTTGAGTTTTTTTTTTTAAATTTTTTTTTGGTAGATGGAAAGAATACTTTTATTTATTTATTTATTTTTATGTGGTGCTGCTGGGGATTAAACCCAGTCCTTCACATGTGTTAGGCAAGTGCTCTGCCACTGAGCTACAGCCTCAGCCCCTCCTTTGGGTTTTCTTAACACTTCAGTGATGACAATTTTAAAACACTGATTTTGCTGTTGTATTTATAGATATGTAGGAGTATCTCTTTTTCTACACTGAGGATGAGATTCATTTGACCTATCTTTGTGCTTTAGAACTAACAAAATCTGTTAGCAGCTGATGAACAAATATTTATTTATAGAATAAACACAATGAATATAGGATTAAATAACATATGTCCTTAGTTCTCAAACTGTAGGGCAGAGATACATTCACAGGAGTACTCTGGGATAGTTCAAAATCTCATGGGAAACACAGCAATATTCAACATGTAGCAGACACTGTGTGAACTTCTAGTGCATGGTTATTCAAAGATTCAACATTAGATTGATCTATATTCCCTTTGATAACATCTTACCTTTATCGAGCTGAGGTTTTGGAAGATTCTATAATTAAAGGAAGCACTATGTAAAAATCAGTGTAGAACATTAAATGAAGGTGGTATATCCAATCTGTTTCCAAAGTTTGAGAAGTTGTGCAATGCCTGACAGGTATATAGATGCTATTAGTAAATAATTTAGGCAATTTAAGAATTAGATAAAAATATTTTTCTTTCAATTTAAGTGTTTTTTTTAATAAAGAAGTCATCAGGACATAAATAATTATTAAGTTATTTGGACCTAACTAATTAATAAATTGAACCATTAGGTATTTCTTCTGGTATAGGGGAACTGGGGGAAATTACCAAGATGAAAGGAATTATGAACAAAATGATGTGGAGACCAGGCTCTCAACTGAATACCTGGCACAAAGGAATTCCTAGTAAATATTAGGCAGTTTGATTAACAATAAGACTGATGTAAATATTTCAGTGAGCTGATAATTTGTTCAATGCTTTCTTTCAATGACAACAAAATCTAAGAAACAACAGAGGAAAACACTCGAAAGCAAAGGGAAAAGGATAACCAAGGAATCCAAAGGAAAGGAAATGATTTTGTGTTTTTGATCAATAGCAAGTCAGGTTATGCTTAGCTCCTTAATAAATCCCTTAGGAAGGAGCATGATGAAAAATTTGTCATTTGATGTATTTCCTCCACAATGATAATCCGATGATTGGCCCATCTTTGGGAAAGCCACCCACATATTTACCCCATAGGGACCAGTCTCAAGTGGCAGCAATGCAACAGGATTCCAAAAACTGCACCTGCCTGCCTTCACTGATGATGTGCACATTGGCTTCCTTTGGCTTCATTTTCTTCCCTGAATTCCAGTCTCATATCTACGGCTTACTTGACACATCCACTTGGATTTTTAATAGACATAAGAAACAACATGTCCAATAAAAACACACCTGTCAATTTCCCTCCTGTACACACTGTTCTTACTCCTCCAGATGTGCTCTCCCTCGCTCTCCTTATCTCCATAAATAGTATAGGCATTTACTGTAGCAATTGCTCAGGCCAAAAACTTTGGAGTCATTTTGACTCCTCTCTATGTCTGAAACTCCACATTCTATACATAAGTTCTCCTGGGAGCTTCTGATGACAACTCCCCCCTGCTACCAAGTATACCTTTCCCGTAGTAGCTGAAGTGATTGTTTCAAAACATAATTCAGGTCCTATCTCCATAGTCATCTATTGCTCTTGAAATAACTTCAAATCTTTGCCATACCTTCCAAGGACTTCCATGATTATTCTAAAACTTCTTTGACTTTGTCACCTGATTGGTTCGGTCTCCTCCTTTTCCTCCTCTGCTTTAAATTAATATTATTTTGTTTTATTTTGCAGTGGTGGGGATTGAACTCAGGGCTTCACGCATGCTAGGTAAATGCTCTAACACTGCTATATCCCCAGCCCTTCATGGACAGATCATAATTGCATGCCTTCATAGGGAACAATAAAATGTTTCAATATATGCCTACGTTGTAGAATGATCGAATCAAGCAGATTAACATATTCACTGTGTACTTTTTTTGCAGAGAGACCTTTGAAATTTACTTTCTTATTTTGAGATATGTGATACATTACTATTGAATATAGTCACCTTACTGTGCAAATAGATCACTAAAATTATTCCTCCTGTCTACCTGAAACTTTGTGACCTTTGGCCAAGGATTCCTCATTCCTTTCCCTCCCCCTGCCTGCCCTGCCTCAGGTAACCCATCATTCTACTCTATTTCCATGAGTTCAACTTGCCTTATTGTCACCTGATGCTACATCATATATTTTTGGTTTACATTTGTTTTACCTCTATCCCACTAGAATATAAACTCCAAAAAGGAAAGAAATTAATATGTTCTATGTATTGCAGAATCCCTAGCACCTGGAACACCAAGTAGCCAATAAATATTTATTAAAAATGAGATATTTTGCCCCCAAATTACTGGAACTCAGTCTGGATGCCTAATATAGCTATCAAGAATACCAATTCTGCTGTGATGATATGAATTTAAACTAGGGAAATTTGAGAGGGAGTATATTTTTAGAAACAGGTATAATACCTTTTATAATTTGATATGGTCATGTTTACAAAGCTCCTTCACACACATAATCTCACTTGACTCCAATTCTACCTGCGGTAATGTCGGCATGACAGGAATTATTTCCTCATTTTGAAAATGTATGAATGATCTCATAAAGGATAAGATTTTTTCAAGATCACCTAGAGCTTTTGACCCCAAGGGAATGATGATATTTTGGAACTTCTGTGGAGGGAGGAGGTGCAGAACAGTGGCTTTTAGAACTAGGCAGATCTGGGTTCAAGCTCTCACCTGGCCACATACCAACATTTACTTTTCCCCATCTGCAAAATGGAGCTATAGGATCAACAGAAGGAATGTATGTATAACAGCATTGCAAGTGCCTAGCACATAGAAGATGGCTAATCTATGTGCACATGAGTATGTCTGCATTTCATTAGAACCTAGGATGCTTTGGAGCATCCAGTTTAGCCCAGTTCCCCTGTAGTCACCTGGAATTCCTGAGGGAATCATTAAATCCGGAGGAGATTCATAGCTGTCCCATTCTAAGCCAAGTGGGACAATCTGGAGTCTTCCTTCCAGATTGTGAGCTGAAAATCTCTAGGGTCATTTCATAACCTTTGAACTCGAATACCCCAAGATGCCACCCCAGATGCCTCATATCCCTCTCTCTCTCTCTCTCTCTCACACACACACACACACACACACACACACACACACACACACGAGACATTTTAAGTGACAAGCTACAAGCAGGTTTATGTGCAAGGCCCTTTGCCTGACCTCCAGAGTTTAGATGAGGGAAAATTGCCTATTTCCTAGAACTTAAATCTTACCGCACTTGTATATAAGAATAACTTGGAAGTTTTAAAAAACATCAATGCTGGAGTGGCAGGTGTAGTTTAGTGGTACAGCACTTGCCTAGCAAGCATGAGGGCTCGGAGCATTTTGCAATGCAGCATTGGATTGAAAAAAGAAGGAGGAGGAGGAGGAGGAGGAGGGGAAGTTGTAGTCAGTGCTTGGGTACCATCCCTAAAGATTCTGATTCATTTAATTCAGCATAGAGATTCTCTATCTTTTGCATGCATCAGAATCATGTGGAGGGCTTATTAAAACAGATTTTGGGGGCCCCAGAAATTCCCAAGTTTTCGATTCAGTACTTCTGAGGCAGAACCTGAAAATTTGCATTTCAGGTGAACTTGCATTTTAGTTATTGCTGATGCTGCTGATAGCTGGATCACACTTCAAAAAACATGTGGTAAGGATAGACGTATGAATGCTAGTAGCCTAACAAAATTGATCCATCATCTCTGAATGATGGTCAATTAAGTTCCTGAGCAATCTACTTTCCTTCTGTAATAGACATTATATCACCATCAATATTATTCATAGGACTGTTATTCTTTACCAGTTTTCTAGACAGTTTATCCTTGCTGAGCTAATTGGGCCTTCCTGGATAATGGTCCATCTTCCTCCTGTCATTTGTTTAACAATGAGTACACTGGTTGGCATTACAACCTGGCCTGAGCTTCTGCAATTCCTTTCCATTTAGATCTGTAAAAAAATTATATTTGGTTGTGAGATGGTAAAAAAAATTAAGCTCTTATTTTGGATTCCTCTTCTCACAAAGATTTGGATTTAGACCGGGCAACCAGTGGCTAAAGCTAGAGTGCTAGTCCAGGAGGTTTATCAGTCAGAAGCAAGGAAGAAGACGAACCTGGGCTTTTAGTTGGAGGTCACACTTGAGAATTCCACACAGCAGTTTTAAGAACAATTAGGTCTCTGAAAGTTATCTCCCCAAAGTTTTTTGGAGCTTTGGCCCATGGTAGTCAGGTGAAATTGGGGGCTGTCAAAAGGCAGCTGCTGCTCTCTAGCAGAGACTGGCTGCCCAGCCCATCTATTGGAATTTCAAAGGCTTCTTTCCCATTGCTTCTCAGACTCGTTTATGATCAAGATCATCTAGAATAGAGGTCTTCTATAGCACTAGAGGACCTAGAGGGAGAACTAGGGCTTGAAATCAAGACTCAGTTTCTTTCATATCAATCCAGTGATAGGATCAGGGGCTTAAAAAAACTTACGCTGAACCATACATACTCTTAAATAGAAGCTTAAAAAAAAAAAAAAAACCCTACATGCATGTGGGTTAATGAGTAAAAGATGCAGCTGCAACAACTAATTAGGCAATACCATATTTAGAAGGAAAGGAGACTTCATTTTGGAGGTTTGTAGGACACATGAAAGTATACTTGACATTCATAATGTACTATGATAAAAATAGATACGCTTTCATCATTGAATTGCAAAGAAATCACTTTATGCATAAATATCCAAAGCTTTCTCTCCTTAATTTCTCATTCACTTCTTAAGATTTAATCAATATAGAGGCTAATTATGTTTACTCTTAAACGAATCCTCCCTTTATCTATGACCCTGAGAAAGGACAAAATATTCTCTTTGATAATGAGAAAAAGGAGAAACATCAGAAGCTTCCATGCATGTTTTCCCTTGCTTGAATCTTGCCTCTTTTGGCTTACCTGGTGTTGCTGCATACAGCTGTACTCAATCAGCGCTCGGAGCCAAGAAATGCTCTGCTCGCCTCTTCTTCTCCATAAGAGTGACTCTTCACTATCTTCTTCTTTCTTCAAGTAAACACTCAGGAGGCCAGTCCCTGCTCCATACATGTGGTAGAAGAAGGACAAGCAGTGTTTTCCAGGGACACCTCGCAGAGGCCTGGACCAGAGATGTGCTTTTTGTCCATACACCATATGGGAGGCCTCAATGTACATGTAGTAGCCTTGAGAGAAATGCAAAGCAAGTATTGTTAAAAAAGGACACAAATTATATTTTCTCGTTTGTAGTGTTCCAGGAAACATGGACAACTTCACTGCAGCGCTGAAATGGGTTTTATATTCTGGAGAATGTACATCCTAGAAGAATAGATATGTTAAATTAGACCATAAAATGATTATTATGGGGAGGATGAGTACTAGGGATTAAAGCCAAGGGCTCTTTATCACTGAGCTATATCCCCAGTACTTTTTTCATTTTTTCGTTTGAGACAGGGTCTCATTAAGCTGCTGAAGCCTTGCTAAGTTGTTGAGGCTGGTCTTGAAGTTGCAATCCTCCTGCCTCAGCCTCTTAAGCAGCTGGGATTATAGGCATGTGCCACTGTGACTGGTCATAAAATAATTTTTAATTGAAAAATTTATAATTCAGTTTAATTGGTGGGGGTAATTAACATACCAGTATTATGCCACAGATATGATTATTACATCAAAATTTATCTTACTAATTCGTGGACAATATTCCAAATGTTTTTGTCCTCCTTAAATTCATCTGTTGAAATACTAACCCCTAAAGTGATATCCTGAGGAGGAATTATACAGAGGTAATTAGGTCATGAGGACAGTGCTTTCATGAATGGTATTAATGCCTTTATAAGAGACCCCTGAGACTCACTTATCTCTTTTGCCATGTGGAGGTACAGAGAGAAGATGGCCATCTATGAAGAAACAGGCCCTTCCTAGACACCAAATCTGTTGGCACCTTGATCTTAAACTTCCCAGCCTCCAGAACTGTGAGAAATAATTTTCTGTTGTTTGTAAGCTGTCCAATCTATAATACTTTGTTAGAGTGGCCCAAATGGACTAAGACACAGCCTCACTCTAAAACCTACTCCACTTTTCTAGTTGCTCACCCCAAAACCTGTGAGTCACGGGCCACTCTCCACATAAGGGATTCCCATTGGCTCTACCTTTGAAATATGTCCAGAAGCCAGTTGCTTCTCTTCTCATTGCTGCACCTGCCCCAGTCCAAACTACTATCATTTCTCCCCTGGACTAGTGCAAAAGCTTCCTTGCTATGCCTCTGTTCATACCTTCCCTTGGTTCAGCAAAAAATAGTAAAAGCTGAAGTCCTTAGGATTGCCTTTAGAAGCCTGTACAACCTTGCACCCATTCTTGAATCTTGCTGGCTCTCACTACCTTTCACTGACTACCTTTCTCCTTATTCACTCCAGTTGCTGGACTCCACTTTCTCTGGATATGTCACCTCAGGACCTTTGTATGTGCTAATCCTGGATCTTCCCACAGTTCTCATGCCTTACTCTGTCACCTCCTTTAAGTCTTTGCTCAAATATTACCTTTTCAATTATGCCTGATTTGACTACAATATTTCTAATTGCTATTTCCTCAGCCTCTACATCTTAATTTATTTTTTCCATAGCATTTAATTGCCTCCTAACATCCTATGTAATTTTTTTATCTTTAATGTTTGTCTGCCTTCCTTCTCTAGAATGCACAAAGGCAGAGATTTTTCCTTGTTTAGTTCACTGCCATGTCTCCAGGTCCTAGAACAGTGTTGGGAAATGGAACATAGTAGATGCTCAAAAAATATTTGCTGATGGATGAATGAATGAATGCATTTTCTTTCACAGCTCTAAGCCATAAACCAATTCAACCATTTCTAGAACACATGGCTCCACCAAGTGCACTCCAAACATGTAAGGTTTTTGGAAGGAGATAGATACTTGATTTGGATGCTCCAAGGCAAATCTACAACAAATTCCAGCTTGCTTCCCCCGACGCCTTTCCCTTTCTCCCCCCCCCCCCCCATTGGTGGTACTGGGGATTGAACCCAGGAATATTCTGCCTCTGAGTTACATCCCCAGCCCTTGAAATTTTTTTTATTTATTTTGAGACAGGATCTCACTAAGTTGCCCCAAACTAGTTCAGTTATTCTCAGATTAGTTCCACACCATGTGAGATGTTTTTCAAAATGAACACATATAACAGAGAGATAGATGACTCAGAATTGTCTTTCCTTTAGTGATGAGGGCAGTGCACACCCAGTAATCACAATATGGGGTCTTGACAGGTTATTCTGAGATCTGGTAGATTGGAAAACCCTCCATCACCTCCAGGATCATTTGATTGAATTCCTTCTTTGGTGAGTACAATACCTTCATTCATTCAGCCTTGAAAGGGAAAATGATTACTCTTGTGTGAAGCTTTACTGGGCAGAGTGGGCTCTGACTCAGTCAAGATGGCCTGAGCAGCTTCCTCCATCCCATCTCCTGTTCTTTGGATCACACACACTTCCACAGATGTGATTACTGAGATCATGCTTTCAGTTCATCTCAAGTGTGAGGTGGAAACTATTAGCTAAGGTTTCCCGTTCCAGAGATCTCTGTGTTTAGTACCATGAAATATGGAAGGAAATCTGCACAATTTAATCTGGGTAACTGTGCTGCTTTTGGAAGGGAGGCATCATGTCTAGATGGGAGTCCCTTGCTGGGGCACTGACACCAGTCTAGTTTTCTTGAATAATCTTGGCCTTTACAAACATCCTTCAGGATATAGTTTGTATTTTAAGGATTTGTGCATCAGGCAATTCTGATTTAGAGCAATCTAGACCAACATCTATACCTAAAAATAATTTTAACAAATTTGTCAACTGATCAGAATTTGCCCTCTCATGCACAAACTAATTATGCCTCTAGACTACAATTTTTTTTTTCTTTTTGACTTCCTTATGATATTTCTTTTCCTCAGGGGGAGAAAAAACCCCCACAGAGCTTCACGAGGGGCAATCCACCTTGCATGTGTTCCAAAAGCAGAGAAAAGCCCTGTGTGTTGACAAGTTTTACCACATTATAAACAGCAAACAAAAGCTGTAGATGGGAACCAGGAAAACCCAGCACTGATGTTTCATACCAGCTCATGTGTTTCTGCACATGAAAGATTCCAGCTTGTGGAAGGGATTATTAACTGGAGAAAACAAATGACTCTCTCTCTGTGGGTCATTGTTCAACATTCAAGATGGGGGTTCCAGTGGATCTACTGAAAGATCAAGGTCTCATCTGTTCTTTGCACAGCAACTGTGATGTGTTCAGACGAACAGGCACACAGCAGATCCATAATCCTGAACTGCGAAGCAGCTGTTCCTCCAGGCTTAGACTCTCTTTCAATCCTCTTTTGCAAGGCTGGGAAGAAGCCCCAGTGGCCCAAGTGAAGAGGCCCTGTGGAATGAACAGCTAGCCTACACTCAGTAAGCTGAAAGAGAACTCATACTTGGAGCCAAAAAACATCAATGTTCTGGGACAACAACTGCTAAAGGTGTCTCTCTAAGGTTATTCTTTTTTAAATGATTTTAAAAGCTTGTCATAAACAAGGAACTAATGTTTAATGGGTACAGATTTCCAGTCTAGAAAAGTGAAAATAAGTTGGGGAGACAGATGGTGGTGATGGTTGCAGAACAATGTGAATGTACTTAACACCATGAACTGTATGCTGAAAAAGAGTTAAAACGGTAAATATTATGTATGCATATTTTATGACACTTTTTAAAAAGGTTTGTCATAGAAGCCTTCTCTGTGTATGTAGGATCTGATAATATCATAAACTAGCATAATAAGATTACTTATGGAAAGAATGAAGGACAGTGGAGCTCTTGAAGATCTGGAGTTCATTCATCAGATGGCTACAGACCAGTTGGGTAGCATTGCTGCATGTCTCAATGTCAACTGCCAACATTCTTATAAGACAAGGATTTGAGATAGATTGCTATTACAATTCAGCTACATTAAAAAAGAAAAAACACATTAAATACTTAGTTCTGGTTTTCTTTTGCCTAACAGCACATTTTTATGAATTTCATTCTTTGATATTTTTGTATTATTGATATTTCACACAGAAGGGAGTGTTCTTGGAAATGAAGATGACTCCTGCCTTTACTTGAGAGCAAGCTGGAAGAGAATTTAGTTTCCAGAAATAAGTAAGATCTATCAAAACACTGAACAGCACCACATAAGAAAGTGATGGTGTCTCTTTCTCTGAAATTGTTAAGAAAATGACGCAGAGCTGCTTTTCTGGGAGGTAGTAGAGTTGGGGGGAGGGCTGGATGACAATCTGTTCTGCTCACTGGGGACTCAGTGGGCTAGAAATCGTGATGACTGAAGTCATTTTCTCATAGAACTGGGTAGTTATCTGTTGATTTATTTGTTCTATTATCATTCGGTCACAAAATCCCTATAAACTTCAGGTCAACTAAAACAAACGTTTACAAAGACTTCTGACAGTGTGGCTTTATACAAGTGTTAATAAATTTGCAATGCCCAGTGAAACCTTGGGAACTTTGTGAGACTTGCCTTTATCATCTTGTAAATAACTAGCATCTCTGTCAGGAAACTTTCTAATTCACAGAATAGAGTTGCTAAAGTAGATAGTGAAAGGACATGGATAGACAAATCCTTCAAAGTCCATCCCACCTTGATGCAAGTCAATTGCACCTGTTTCAAATATCTTTGTTATTTTAATAGGAGTCAAATGGTGGGGCTAGATTATTATTACTTTCTGTCTTTGTAGTTAGTATACTAGAATGACTTGTTCATCAAGCGTTTCCCAAAATTAGTCACATAAGTACCACCTTCATATTATTTTTTGTTTACTCATACAACAGTACCTACTACCTGTGCTGTTATTAATTTAATATTTTTCTTTAAAGAGATTCTATTTTTATTGCTTAAATACTTTTATCTAAAGAGAAAACTTCATATGAGCATAAAACAAAAAATTACCCACAAATCTGTGGAAGAATGGTTTTGATGTACCACTAATGTATTTTTCTTATACATGGATATTACTTCTAATTTTAAAATATTCATGTTATTATCATTATTTGAATTACCTCATGGTAAGTGTAATGCAATTTGGGAAATATTGTTGCAATGTTTCTATCAAACCTTTTGATTTTTACTAAGTAATTTTACTAGTGGTCATAGGCCATGATTTTTTATTTTATAAAGCATCAATGACATAAAACAATGACTCGCCTGTAATCCTAGCACTTTGGGAGGCTGAGACAGGAGAATCGCGAGTTCAAAGCCAGCCTCAGCAACGGCGAGGCGCTAAGCAACTCAGTGAGACCCTGTCTCGACATAAAACACAAAATAGGGCTGGGGATGTGGCGCAGTGGTCGAGTACCCCTGAGTTCAATCCCCAGTACCAAAAGAAAAAAAAGGAAGAAAAACAATGACTCCAGGAAAGTAAACAGAGAAAAACCTTGGGTTTCATAAAAGATTCACTAATTGTAAAAATAATAATACCATTCATTTCAGTTGAACTTATATGTAATTAAGTCTATTCATAAATATAATGTCTTAATTATTGCAGTCTTAAGAGATTAACAGAATATTATTTATTGTTGTTTTATATATGTAGAAATTGAGGCTAAGAGCTGTTATGCAGTTGTGTCCCAGGTTCTGCAGATACTTGGGGTAGAAGCAGCTGTTTATGGTCTGGCCACTAGACTATACCATGCTATATCCTAGAATTTGGAAAACTTAATTGCATCATCCCTTAGTAAGACAGGAACTGTAGCTACCTTGGAATTGCTACATCTAATGATGTATATTGATTCTGATACACACACAGTAACCTGACATTTTTATAATGTGGCTTTTCTGAACTTCTCTTTTTATTTAATAGATCTATATTGCCTGACCCTCTAATCCAGTTAACTGTAAAAGAGCTTTGTGTGTTTTCCCTTTCTTTCTTTCTCTCTTCTCTTTCTTTTCCCCTCGCATGTATTCTTGCAGGTGTAAATTCACAGACTGCAAAGATGGAAACCGAAAAGGTAGCATGCAGTCTGTAGCCACAGGTATATCCTTTGAAAGTCCCAGAATGCATTACATTAATTCAAAAAGAACCCTCTGGTCACCAATGCCTAACAAATAAAATGTAATTATCAAAGAGAAAGATACTGTGTTGCTGGCCAAGAGTTTGAGTCTGTTGTTTCTCTAATGTGTAGAATAGCAAGTTCTGCCATTTTTTAATCTGCCATTATTTTATTGCCTTTATTTGAAAAGGAGGTGTAGAAAAGTTGTTAGGACTAAATTCAATAAGTCAACAATGCAGGCGATAGAAAATCTTTTCAGATATAATTTCATTATTGTTTAAATTGCACATTTGATCATGGGCAAGCTTCTTGTTTCTACTTCAAGTTCCAAGCAGATAATTATTAAAACTCTATTGAAGAGATTTCAGTAATATTTCAAATGAGAATGTTTCCTTGGCTGATCTATGAGATGCTGTCTACCTCAGTATCCTAAAACTGTAGGAACTATTATTAATTTGTTGAGTCATTTAAAATTTTTTATTATTTCAGAATATATCACCCGTTAAAAGAGAAATTT
Source organism: Geosciurus inauris (assembly GCA_004024805.1). Taxonomy (NCBI): domain Eukaryota; kingdom Metazoa; phylum Chordata; class Mammalia; order Rodentia; family Sciuridae; genus Geosciurus; species Geosciurus inauris. The sequence continues at coordinate 48,275 of PVHX01012177.1, read as the reverse complement.
CAGTAACATTCACCTAGGTGACATTATATTTACTATAATTTTTTTTTTTTTTTGCAGTCCTGGAAATTGAACCCAGGAGCACTCTACCATTGATCCACACACTCAACCCTTTTTGTTTTATTTTTGAGACAGGATCTCTCTAAGTTGCCCACCTTGGCTTTGAATTTGCTATCCTCCTGCCTCAGCCTCTGGAGTAGGTGGTATTAAGATGCATGCTACCATACCTGGCAATGAGTCACTTTTTAAAAAATATGAAGTAATTGTCAAAATGATTTTGGTGATAACTGAATAAAAAAAGTCATTTGTACCACTTTATTACTCTGATAGTTGATAAGGATGCTTTGCTTGTCCAAACTTCAGTCAGCTTCCTAAATCTTTTCCTAGGCATCTGTGTACTTTCTTATAAAGTCCAGTTTTATCAAGTACCCTAAATCAGGATTCCCCGACACCCCAACACTGACATTTGATCACACTGCATAAGTGATCAAATGCTTCATCTTCTACCGTATTCCATGTCTATCTTCAGCAAGAGTCCTGTTAGTTCTGTTTAACCAGAATTCCTCTTACTCTTGATGTTTCCTCTGAGTGATTTTCCATTCACTGAACCCTCCATATAGCACCTTAATTCTAAATTTCTACCTGCTCATGCTATATTCAAAGTTAAGCCTAATTTCTCTCCTCCAAGGCAAAAATCCTACTGTAGTGGTCTCCAGGCCTATTGTGATGGTCCTGAATAAAGTCTCCCTTACCATGCTTTAACAAATATCATTGAATAATTTTTTCCCTAACATAATTTTCCCCAATATCTATTGTTCAAGATGGAGAGTTATAAAAGGAACAAAGTAGAAAATGACAGTCTCTCAGGCAGTTATTAGCCAAAGTCTGTGTAAATTTTAATATTTTCCTCCTATCACTCTTTGCCAAAGAACAGAACACAGTCTCAGATACAGCAAGACCTTGGGTAGAACAGTCAGAAAGTATTAGCAAAAGAATGCAGTTGAAAGAGGACAGAGACACAAAGATCTCATTTGAAACACTATGGTTGGCTTGCACCACACAAGGAGCAAATGCCTTCAAATTCTGAGTAAAAGAATCATGTTAAATAAATGATACTAAAAAGTGAAATACCAGTGGCAGCTCCTTCAGTTCTTTGAGTAACTCGCAGCAGATTTATACTCCACCAAGAAAACTCAAAAAAAAAAAAAAAAAGGGGTAGTTTATTTTGTTGTTATTTTTGGTGGGGTGGAGGAGAGTACCTCTTTTGAAGCTGAGAGCTTTCCAAGCAGCAAGCACTGGAGGAATCAACATTCAAGAGAAAATAGAAGGTCAGCAAAATGAGCTCAGCATTCTTTGAGTTGCTTTGAGGCATTTCCCCACTGACTTTAAAGGCTGAGTAGAGTACCTGCCAAGTAACAGAGAAACCAACTAATCTCAGTAGGTTGAGAGAACAGTAACAGGAGTTTGGAACAGCCAAAGCAGCCAGGGCTCAGAGGGTCAAGTTTTGTGAGAAAAGAGAGGGACCGAAAAGACTTGGCAACCTTCCTCTGACGCACTTACCAAATTCTAAACTAGCAGAGAGCAAGAGGCAAGAAATTAAACGCAAATCAAAGTGGAGTTTTTAGCCATCTCCCTAGCGAAGGAGACAAAATTAAAGTTTGGGACACATTAAGGAAGACAGACCCTAACTAAACTCTGGAGTGTATTTTTGGAGACTATATCTGGGGTATAAAGAGAACTAGAGGGAGACCCAGCAAAACAGAAGTGCAGCCCTACCATAAGTTGACTCAATTCTGGTTGGACTGAAGAAAAGACTCCACTCTAGTTGTCTATTTGAAAGTAGGCCGAATCCTCTCTGGAGGAAAACACCATCACTCAATCATTCTATAATTTTTCATCCGTGATGTCTAGTATTCAATCACATTTATCAGACATTTTAAGAAGCAGGTATGGGGGAACCAAATTCCATATGCAGGAAACAGGTGTCCCATGTATGTAGTTATCACAAAAAGACTGTAAAATAACTATGGCTAATGATTTAATAATATCAGTATTTAGTAATGTGTAAAAGGGGTTTGGGGTGTAGCTCAGTAGTAGAGTATTTGCTTAGCATGCATGAGGCACTGGGTTCAGCTCTAGCACTGAAAAAAAATCCATACACACACACAAACACACATGTACACACAAGTATGTTCAGAAAATAGATGGTAAGATGGAGAATTTCACCCAAAAACTTGAATCTATTAAAAAGCAAAATATGGACGGGGGTGGGGGGCAGGGGCAGGCAGGATGCAGCTTTTGGAACAGTGGCGTAAAAACTTCTAAAAATCTGCTCCTCCATAAAAGTAATGAGAGCACTGTCAAACATTGCCAAAATCAACTTTTATAGAACTCTGAGAATTAACTAAAGGCTTGTAACAATTCAAGAGTGCTTGTTCAAGAAAAATGATTGAATCTTGGGAAGACCAGTGACCTCTCACTTGCCCTCATTCCATTCTCTCTCCCCTACTATGTGATAGACTTGAAAACCAAGCACTCTACAACTAAGGCATCTGTGGAAAGCAGTAGCTGAGCAACCTCTGGGAGGGGCAGAATAAATGTGGAACTTCCCAAAAGCTCCATTTCTGGATAATTGGCATTGTTTGACCTGTATGACATCTAACTGAAGAACTCTATTCCCAGGGCTTGTCTTTCTTTAACCTGAGATGATGTATTGATTCTGACAGATACACAATAACCTGACACATTAGTAGTGTGTCTTTTCTTTTTATTTAATGGACATATATTGACTGACCATCTAATGCAATTATCTATAAAATAGCTTTGTATGCCTCTCTCTTTTCTTTTTTTCTCCTTGGATATGTTTTTCCAAGTGAAGATTGACAGGCCTTAAGGACAGGAAGTGAAAGATAGAATCCACTTAGATGCAACCTGATAGATGCCTTATCTTGGGCCCAAGCCAAGTGCTACTGTGTCTAGTCTTTAAGGCAGTGGCTTCTGCAGTCATTCCTGGATCAAGCCTCTGCAGAATCACCCAGCACCCATGAGAATGCCACCCAGAAATGAGGGAGGCATAGGGAGTCAATGCTGAATGGATACATATCTCTGGCCAACGGGGGATAGAAGTCTATGGACAAACACTTCTCCCTTTCTGCCCCTGGTTGGTGGTCATGAGACATATTGAAACATGGCCTCTTAGATGTTCCCACAGGACCAAGCAGCCACCTGGACATAGTAATGGCCACATCAAGAATTCGTCCTTATTTCAGCTCTTCTTCCATCCTTGATTTACAGTCTTTGTAAGAGAAACATCCTGCTTCTTGGAGTCCTGTATCCAAATATACTACAAGTCTCCATTTTATACCCCGCTTTCTTGGGAATCTTTGTTGATGGTACATTACATGCCAGCCAAGTCCCTGAAATTAATTACTTAGAGTCCCTGAAAGCTGCCCTGTTGCACAATGGCTCCCAACCTCACACCGGTTATTCCCTGATCTTGAAATGCTTCCTTATTCCTGATCATTCCTGATGAACTCCAACTCATCCTTTGAGACACTCCCAAGGGCAGCTAACTGTCCTGTGTGGCTCCATCATCTCTAGCATTTAATCATTATTACTTTACTTGTTAAAATTCTGAGGTGTTTGTGCATTATTTGGTGTATAATGTATAGTGGGTGCTTAGGAAATATGGAATGAATCAAGATCTCAGGGACCCTGGACTACGTAATATTAATGACTGCTGCCAGTTCTAGATGTTTGATTCTTCTATACATGTAGCCTCTGATGCTAGTGGCTTCAACAAATAAAGAGTTGCTTTAAAGGTACCTTTGTTTGCTTATGCTTTCATTTTTGAATGGGTAGTGTTTGTCACCTTGTGATCTGAGAACCAATGCATCGCATAGCTCTCACCATTAGAGACCAGGACAAGAGGAAGCCATTCTGTGTGTGTAGGATATACAACAGGTACATGGGCTGCAGTCTTGAAGTTAAACATTCCCAGTACAGTGCCTACCCAGGGCAAATGATAATAAATTATCATTAACTTTATTGTTTTCCCAAGTAAAATGATTATGAAAGCAATTTATTTTTATTATTATTACTTTTTTTTGTACTGCTGAGAATTGAACCCAGGATCTGTGCATGCTAGGCAAATACTCTGCCACTAAGCTACATTCCCTACGTCATTATTAAAATAATTTTGTTCCTTTGAATTATGCTTTTTTTTGTGTGTAATAATAGGGCTTGAACCCACTGAGCTACATCCCCAGCCCTATTTGTCTATTTAGAGACAGAATCTTGCTAAGTTATCTAGGTTGACCTTGAACTTGAGATTCCCTTGCCTCAGCCTCCCAAGTCAATGGAATTACAGTGTGTACCACTGCACCTGGCTTTATTAAAGTAGTTTTAAGAACAACAACAAAAAAACATTTTTAATCCAATGCTAGATAATTTGTAGGTACCTTGGGCACAGCATGATGAAATTTGTTTTATCATTTGCATTCTTGTACATGGAAATAAAAATATATAATATAGGGCTGGGGTTGTGGCTCAGTGGTAGAGTGCTTGCCTAACATGTGTGAGGTACTGGGTTTGATCCTCAGCACCATGTAAAAATAAATAAAATAAAGGTCTTGTGTCCATTTACAACTAAAAAAAATATTTAAAAAGATATAATATAATCTGAAAAGATTTTATTTAATTAGACAACTGGAAGGGGTCTTGAGAGTCTTTTGGAAATTTATATTGAAGCAGGTAAAATAAAGAATGAAATAGTTGGGGCTGGGGTTATGGTGCAGTGGTAGCGTGCTCGCCTAGCATGCGTGAGGCACTGGGTTCGATCCTCAGCACCACATAAAAATAAAAAATAAAGATATTCTGTCACCTACAATTAAAAAATAAACATTTTTAAAAAAAGAATGAAATAGTTTATTTATTTTTTTTAAAGATTTTTTTTTTTATTTGTAGATGAACACAATGTCTTTATTTTATTGGTTTGTATGTGGTGCTGAGGATCGAACCCAGGGCCTCACGCATGCGAGGCAAGCGCTCTACCGCTGAGCTACAATCCCAGCCCCTGAAATAGTTTACTTTAAAAACTCAGCATTCTCTATGTTGCATACCAGAGAATTCCATTTAATGCATCAAGTATTCACTGGAAATAAATATTGAATACACTAAAAAATTTTTGCGTTCAATTTTTGCTGTAAAGTTTCATTCCAGCCATCCAAAACATCCTTTTAAGTTTTTGTAGAGACAAAGCAAACCCAACCACATCGTTTTAACAAAGACATATCACATTATTTAAAATATGTCCCCATAGCCTAAAAATAATGTGAAAAGGAGAAGAACTATGAGTAATTTAATATCTATTATATATGCTTTGTTAGGTTTTCATAGATTTTGTGTGGTGGGGGGAGGAGGTAGAAGATGGTCTACAAGTCAAACAAGCTCAGACATAAAGTTATTTTAGTGTAAAGACCTGAGGAGCAGGACAAGGGCTAGGTTTTCAGCCTTTAACTTGAGAGTCTGCTATGGGTTGACTTGTGCCTCTCCAAAATATGTATGCTGAAGCCCTAACCCAGTGCCTCTTAAGGGAACCAGTGTTTGGAGATAGGACTTTAAAGAGGCAATTAAGTTAAAATGGGGTTGTGTGGGTGGGCTCTAATTCAACATGACTTATTGAAGGTAGATAGCATGGCAGAGAGAAAAGGCCACATGTGGACATAGCAGGAAGAGAGCCATCTACAAGTTAAAGAGGAGTCAGAAGAAACCAGCTTGGCTGCCAACTTGAACTTGGGACTGGTCTATGAAATTCGGCAAATAAGTGAGTGGCTAAAATTATTCTCATTTTCTAGATGATGAGCCTGAACCTTGGAAATTTCAAGCAACTTTCTCAAGACCACATACTCAGTGAGTGGGCAGCTCTGGATTACCCAACTCCAAAGCCCGTGGGTCTGTTATAACATTGCTCTGTTGCCTGTCCTTGCCCTTTTCAGGGACTCCTTCCCTCCACTGCTTACTACTTTTGCTCTCCCTTCTCTTTTGTGTCCAGGGCGTTCTATGGATTTTGTTACTAGAATATTCCCTTATAGTAATCCACCGTAATGTAGTCTATCTTCAGTGGTCTCTCTTAGCTCTTATTACTTGCCTTCTTAGAATCCCTAAGAAAAGGAAGAAAAACTATCAACTCTTTCCCAGGAAAAATGCACGTACATGCAGCATCTTGAGCTCACTTTTTCTTGATTTTTCTCACTCCTCTTCCCACAATCCTACTTTTAGGGATTTTGCTAAATAAATAGTTAATTACTCATATGTGTCAGTGAAGGCTTTTAGATTCATTCATTCATTTCATAGACATTTTTGAGTGTCTATTATGTATGAGACACAACACTAAGTCCTATGAGGATTCAGAGTGAGTTTTATAGTATTCTGTTCTCAAGATGTTGCCAATCAGAGACAGTAAGACTCAATTTTGGTATTGTTTTGGAGTTCTCTTTCTACTAGATACACTGTTTAAGTTTGAGATTATAGCTGCTGCCTTGCTACCATGATAGGAGATCCTCTCTGAGATTAGAGCCAATTCAGATATATTAGCACGGAGAGGTACAGAGAGTGAAACTGTCTCATAATAACAGCTTAATCTCTGCATCAAGCTGTTCCTATAGCTAACCCCATAGTGGCTATACTGGCCTCTTTCTGTTACAAAGACCAATAAAGGATTCCCTCTGCACTTGTCAGTTTGAGTTCTGTTTTCTGTTGCAAGCTACCAAAATAGTCAAGTTTATATATAAGTCTTTCTACTTATCATTTTAACTTGCTGATCTCTTTTCCAGATACTGGGGTGCCTCATAGATACTTTGAGCTTTTGATACTTTCTAGTCTCATAGATTCCTTAAGCACTTTTTGAATTCTCTACTCAGTGCTGAAGGTGGGCATCTGGTCTACCTCTGGCCCAAGGCTGAACCTCTGAATCTCATCCTTCACTGAAATAACACTGTTCCAGAATTTGCTGAAGCAGCAAGAGGAAGAGAGAAATCAGTAGTTGGACTAGTCTGCACATCATCTTAGTTAAGTCAGTGTGCATTAGGATGGAAGTCAAATGGACACTCACTAGGAAGGTGGCTAGAACCAAGTGTTTTTCAAAGAACCCAAGCTAAAACTTTCAGGATGAACACAAGCAGATGGATCGTACCTCTATAGCGTAAGTGCTGAGGGGAAAATGGATGGTCAAAGGTTAGCTAGAGAGCACACTGCTAGAAATGGTAAGATGCAGAGGTTCTCGAAAGAGCCAGTGTCTAGATATGGCCATAACAAAGGTCAGTCAATAGCCAAGAAAGAATTCAAAATAGTGCTAAATATCTTTAAAGTTGTTTTATTTTAATCCCTGCTGTATCTGCCATGAATAAAGGGTCCTGAAGATGAAGGACAGGGGAAGAGGTGAAACATAGCAAGTGAAAGAATAGATAGTTCCTCCCTGGTCACCCAAACTATCCAGCAGGCTCAGGCTGAGGAAAAGAGCAGGTTCAAGTGAATGAGAAATAGAAATTTTGATCTAGGCTCACTAGAACACATGACTGCTCTAATACCTCAACAGGACCAAGATGCTAAAGGATTTGCTGAAGGGCAAGCAAAGGTAAAATCTTTAGAGTATGTTTAAAAAGAGTGATGAGAAAACATAGCTATTTGTGATTAAAACCTACCAAGTTTATCCAATTCAACAAACAGGTTATACTGTAGTTGCCCTGTGGTGTTTGTCAACAGGCTTATCCTGAGGTAGGCTACAAGACACAGCAGTGTTACTGCTCCTCCGTAAGGGTTGTTGAGGAAGTAATTTTACGAGCATAGTGTTGGGGAGAGTTATGCTTTTCTGGATCAAATATGGTGTTTTGATCCAAAGTGATATACCAGATGAATAGGCAGCATCAGTGTGAAAGGCCCACTGATGTTGTTTACCATTACTGATACACAGCGATAACACCAAGATCAACTCTAGCAGTGTTTTTGCAGTTTATATATTTTCTACAGAAAATGAATCCCTGATTGTCTACACTCCAAGGAGACTGTTAGCTCCGTTTTACCTTAGGAACTCTGTGAATTATGTAACTTAGATGCATTTTTCATCTTTGTTTCAGCTACTAGAAAGCTGGAGTCAAACTAGCATGCTTGCCTTCCCCGCCTGCCAGTGTATCCTCTCCAGGCTCCCGTTTGATTACCATTGTCTGTCTTTCTATTATTTTTTAAACCTACTTCTAATTCAGACAGCTTTGTGTGCCTATCTTTTTTTTTTTTTTTGGTTTCCAAGAAACTTATTTAATCAGACTTTTTACAAGGCTCTAGAAACCTGCATTTCTAGACTCTAGAAAGCCTTTGATTAAAAGTGTGGTTTGGGAATCAATTTTAATTTTCATTTTGTGTCAGATTACATAATACAATAAAATTAAATTAAATCATTTAATTAAAACAAAACCATCATTATACAAATTATTAATAGATACCTAAACTCAATATGGCTTGGAAAATGAAATAAAATGAAATCATATGTATATAGTTGTATTCATAAGGTAAGTGTGCTAAATCAAAAGCTATACAATCAGGGCTGGGATTATGGCGCAGTGGTAGCGTGCTCGCCTAGCACGCATAAGGCACTGGGTTCGATCCTCAGCACCACATAAAAATAAAATAAAGATATTCTGTCACCTACAACTAAAAAATAAACATTTTAAAAAAAAGCTATACAATCATGAGGAACATTAAAGGGTCAAATTCAAGTACAAAGGAAAACACTCCTCTGAATTCCCATGTTTTATTAAGTGTCAAAACCCAACAATCCTTCGGTTCTTTTCTTGTACATTATTCTGTATCCATATTCTCTGCACCTAATTGGATCCCTGGATTTTATTTCATTTTCTGTGTGACATTCTCCACAGATATATATCATTGGCTGCTGCTTTGGGGGCTGAATGTCCTTCTGAGTGTCCATTGCTAGTACCTATATAAGCACAGAGATTTTCCCTGCATTTCTAAACAGAACACTTGTGCCTATCTTTTGGAAGCTCTTTTATTCTTTTTTGCAGCAATATACATAATCAGTATCATGAACAGAAAGGATGATTTTATAATGCATCTATTGAATTATTTTGTGTGTGTAGGATCATATGTGCAGTGGATTTCTGGAGACAAGATATAAATTTCACATTTCAAAATGCGGTAAATAGCCCCTAGGATGCTACTTTAGAAGATTTCCTTAGGAAACAGCACCATGTGGTATAACTCACCTACCCCAGTAGTGTGATCTCCCTTAGGTCCTGTGTAGGAAGTAGGAGTTTCTCCCCTCTTCCTGTGCCAGCTGCTCCGGTTTCTTTTCTCCTGCGTAAATGCACATTCATCTTGATCAAATGTACACTCTCCAGGTGGAGGTGGAAGTCTCTCTGCAAGGAAACAGCAGGTGTTGCAACTGCTGAGATATTTCCAATGAATATGCATTCCATGTCCCCCTGGCAGCTCACTCTGCATGTCTGAGTGTTTTCTGGTCATATGCCAGGCATATGGAGAGGCAGCCCCCTTCTGGTGGTCCACCTACACCAAGCTCTTGCTTCCAGTTACGGTCTGCACTTCACTGTGGGTTTTGCCAGAGGCAGAGAAAAATCAGAAGTCTAGACCAAAAATATTGGACTACTTAAAGAAACTTTCTCCCACTTGGGAATTTATCTGTGTGAAAGAGCTTATGAAGCTCTGAAAATTGGGGGTACATTGCTTTTATTGAAATCTGAAAATAATAAATTTGTGTAACGTAGGTGATTTCTTCAGAAATCCAGAAGTGAAAGATATCCTCAGAGCAATTCAATGGCTGCTTGGGAGGAGGAGATAAATCAGAGAACTGAATGTACTTTTGGAGGGAGAACAAATGACCATTTCTGTGTGCTTCAGTATTCCTATCTGTAATGTGGGAATAGTAATGGCATTATCCACATAATGAGTTTGTGAGGAATGAATGAGATGATGTATGTAAAGTATTTAGAACATGAAGTTCTCAGTAATTATTAGCAAAATAAATATTTGGAATTTTATTTTGTTGCCTAGAGCCTTATTTTCCATTCCTAAAGACAAATGCTCATTTTTAATGCTATCTTTAATTCCTTGAGTAATTATTATTACTACACTAGTGCTACCTCCTAACTTACTGGGGGCTTCTTCTTTGGTTGAACTTCATTGTACTTTCCTACATGCAGATTCTTAGCAAAATTTTAAATAAATAGCCTGTCTTTATGTCTCTTGTGTGTTATTTTACTTCATTTTATTTTATATACAGTACTAACTAATGAAGGCTCATTTCTTTTTTATGTCCCAAGTTGTAGATATTTTTGTCTGTATTGTCCTTGCAGGGTCTCAGAAATTAAGAGAATAAAAACAAATTGTCTTTTAATTAGGTAAACAAGGATATTATTCTCCAGTACCAGATTGATATCATGATTTGCTTATTTGTTGAAGAGACGGCAATCCCATGGTTTAGGGTGCAATGTAATTAGATTCAGACCAATGATCTGGCTTGTGATGTACTCCATTTTCTCACTGGACGTCATGTCCAATATGCAACTAGCTACAACAACTATTTTGTCACTATCATCCATGCTTGGGCTATTGTTTCAGCGTCATTTAATTTACTTAGGCAATATTATTCTATTAAAAGTTTAAAATTATATGTTTAGAAAATATCTGTGAAATAAGAATTTCATCAATATGACTTGAAAATATGCATTCTGTAAGAGGACTATGACAATAATAACAATACTAATGAAAATGGAAGACATTTGTTTTTAAAGCACTGTTCTGCGCCAGGTCCTATGCTAGGGAATGTATGTGTATTATCCTCAATATTCAAATAGATATTACTACCTCCCTTACAAATGACGGAAAAGGAGTTAAGTCTCATGTACCATAGTACATTTGAGTCATTATTTCTAAATTCCAAAGCCTACTACAAAGTTCTATAGAGAGGCATTTCTTTCAAGAAAAGCAAAGGATGGATTGGCGTAGATTGTATGATTTTTTTATAGAAACCAGAACTGTTCTCAACAGGTGAGGGAGACAAACAGATGAAATGACTGCCCTCTTACCTGGAGACCAGCAGCTTCCCAATTGTATTGTAATATCATCCAGGGCCACAAACCCACAGTCCCAAAAACTTTTGCATAGGCTCATGAAAACCACCTGCAATTCATAAAAATAAAGTTATGAATTCTGTTAGCTGAAAATTGGAAACTCTTAGAATGTGGGATTTGCTTGGCACAATAGGCCTGCATAAGCAGTTGTAAACACCTTTAACTGCCTGCAGGAGGAACAGGACAGTGGCATGAAGAACAGTTAGCATTTATATGGGACCCTGGAATTACTCATTATTTTAAGCTAAGTGAACCTCATAATGTTATATTGTGTATATTAATGTAAAAAATTAGAGGCATTCTTTAAAGAATGGACAGTAAAAGCAAGGAAAGTGAGAGGTTAACTGAGTGACAGAGAAAAGCCTGTGAGGTTTTAAATATTTTCCCTAAATAATCCACAAAGTGCATACAGAGTTGATGGCTTTCCAAGCATTTTTCAAACACTTCAGTACAAACACTATTGATTTTTTTGGAAATAACTTTCTGGCAATGTGCTTTATTCACATTGTGAACGAAGCCCCAGTGATTTGCCATCTGGAGGGGTATATTCTATTTCCAAGACAAAGATCTATGTCCCCAGCTGGCATTGCTAATAAAAGCCTGAACCAAAGTTATTTTATCAGTCCAAACATTTTTATTGTTGTGTGTGAAGGCAAAACAAATATATACCATAAATTATGAAATTCATTGTGTGTGTGTGTGTGTGTGTGTGTGTGTGTGTATGAGAGAGAGAGAGAGAGAGATGTGAATGTGTCTCGGATTTCTTTCCATTTGGTCATTTTAAAGGGTCCTTTTCATATATAAGATGCCCAAAGAAGCACTTATTAAAACATTTATATTAGGTTTCATTGTACTTGTAGTTACAAACCTTCTTTGCATGTACAACTTAATGTTAATTAATGCAAGCTCATATTGTTCATGTTCAATCCCTCAACTACAAATCTCAATTCAAAGACAAAGGAAGATGTGACAGAAGCTAAAATTCACCTTATAGATAATAAGAATATTTGGCTTTTTAAAGGTCCTAATATTCAAAATATTATGGCTTGAATTTGTGTTATCAGTAGTGTCCCTTTGTACTTTGATGATCAGATTCATATATATATATACATTCATATGTATTTGTGGTGCTGGGGATTGAACCCAGGACCTCATGCATGATGCTAGGCAGGCACTCTACCACTGAGCCACATCTCTAGCCCTAGAATACAGACTTTATTTTAATAGAAAAAATTTAAAATCGTATGACAGCTTACCAGTAGGCAAAATATAAAATGTCTTAAGCTGAGATCCTGAGAATAATTCCTAATTACATGATGTAGAATGGTTTACTTACGCTATATTTGTATCACTTTAAATTATAAATAGGACATTTAGTAATGTAACAATTTATATTTACAAAGAACAAAACAGTGCTTTTTTGTTTGTTTACCTCTTAAATTTTCATCTTTAGAGATTCTGGAGACCATTCAAATTTGTAAAATATTTTACTTGCAGGGTTTATGCCTGGGAACTTATTCCTCATTTGGAAGGTAAAGATCTGTGTCATCAACCCTGAATGCTATCACATTTTATCAGTAATTTTTATTGTTATATGAGAAAGAATATTAATCTGTCTCATAATTTATTGAGCTAAATGTGCTATAGAAAGAAAGTCTTGACTTTCCTTTTGTCAGTTTTAAAGTCCATTTTTCCATAAGGAGAAGTAAAAAGTACATTTACAAAATGAATATGAGGCGGTAAAAGGATTCACCATGTAAATCTTCACTTTATTAAAACTCAAACATTTGGCATGGTAATATATTTGAAAGGGGAGAAATATTAACATGAGTTTGCATGTTTACTATAGCATTATTTTATAATGACCATAAAACCAGAGAAGCGTGCAAACAAAGAAATGAAGAAACACAAAATTTCAAAAGGAGAGAAAATAAATTCTGATACATGGAGAGGGAGGGGGCAGGTGCTGGGGAGTGATATTGGCCAAATTCTGCTGTTATATTGTGTATTGTGTGCATGTACTAATAGGTAACAACAAATCCCATCAATATGTACAACTGTAATGCACTAATAAAAAATGTCAGGGAAAAATAGCAACAATAAAAAATTATGATACAACATCTAAGAAATAGGACCTTATTAGATCTGAAAGTTTGTGGATATTATTCAGTTGTACAGAAATGGATTCCTCTCAAAATGTTAAGTTGAAAAAAAATTTGGTTAGAATAAATAAAATAAAAATGAAATAAAATAAGATGTAATCATATCTAAACTATCTAAAAATACAATGTGGGTGTAGCTCAGTGGTAGAATACTTTCTTAGCATGTGCAAGACCCTGGTTTCTATTCTTAGAACTACACAAAAATAAATAAAAATAAAAAATAAATAAAAATAAAAATACATGGAAACTGTCCAGACAATTTATCGGATGTATAGTAATTATGTTAGGCTCATTGGGTGTGGTGGCACATGCTTGCAATGCCAGCTACTAGGGAAATTGACGCACAACAATCACAAGTTTGAGACCAGCCTGGGTAACTTAATGAGACTCTGTCTCAAAATAAAAAATAAAAAGGGATGGCAATAGTAATAATAGTTAATAGTAAAGCACCTCTGAGTACAATCCCCAGTACTAAAAAGAAGAGGAAGAAGAAAAGAAAAAGAACTATGTTAGGGTCACAAGATTATGGGCACTTAAGAGTTTCTATTTTCTAAACATTATGTAATTTACCAAATTTATATTTGAAGAATAGCAAAAAGAATCAAGATAGCTATAATTAAGATACAGAATAAGGAGTTAGTATTTCTTAGATTGGCATGGTTTGTTTGTTTGTTTACTGGTACCAGAGGTTGAACCCAGGGGTGCTTAACCACTGAGCCACATCCCCAGCCATTTTTAATATTTTATTTAGAGAGAGTCTCACTGAGTTGATCAGGGCCTCGCTATGCTGCTGAGGCTGGCTTTGAATTAATGATCCTCCTGCTTCAGCCTCCAGTGCGGCTGGGATAACAGGTGTGTTCCACTGTGCTCAGCTGGCATAGTTCATTATGGTAGTTGTTAGGCACATATGTCTATTTAAGTTAAAATTAAATAAAATTACTTTACCCAATCACATTAGCTACATGCAAAACACTCAATACTGCAGCCACACGTAGCTAGCGGCTAACTGAATTGGACACAGTGGATATGTAACATTTCCTCGTTGCAGAAAGTTCTATTGGATAGACCTCTCTGGTTCCTGTGGTCATCCCAAATAATCTATGAACTGCCACAGTGGGTTGAATGAAATGTTAAAGATGTTTTGGACAACTGCTGGCCACTAGGCTATTCTTACAGCTTTTTCCATATCTAGAACACTAGCCACGTCACTCATTGTTCTGTCTGATAAAAGATCCCCAAAGTCAGACATCCACTGACTAGACTCAAACAATGTCTCAGGCCTCATGTTTGGCATTGTCTGTCAGCATTATACCATGCAAAAGAAATATGACAAGACCAGCTTATCACATAAAGTCTACCACATTAGATTTTCCACTTAGATATTGACACTGCTCACAACATCAGTTCTAATTTGGGGCCACCATTTTGCATCTTGTGGGATACTTGAGGCAGAGAGGTGTGGGGTGGTTGGTGACTAAGCAAGCTGATGACTAGACCTAGTTGAGACAGGACAAAAGAAAAGAGTCAAATGTCTTAGTGTGTTCTTTAATAACTTTTTAAGTTCCCTCTGGGTCTAATTAAGAATGTGATAAGAGAATTAGCCATAGTCTAAATTCTTGAGGAGATTAACCTTCTTATTTATTTACAGACTATTTTTAAAAATGTTTGTGTCAGTGTAGGCAGAATTTCAAAGCAAGTAGAACATGTCTACACAAGGGGAAAATGTCTAAGGAGCTTGAATGTATATTAATATCTATGTAAGAAGGGGAAGATGGCAAATGGAGTAAAATGATATCCCTTAGACAGGTATTCTGATCTTACGCAAATATCTTTAAAGTTAAGGAAAATTAAATTTGTGTAAATCAATCTGTTTGAGGGCACTAAAAGTCTCAGTCCTTAGGTACTAGCGATACTTAAAAATTTTTGTTTTGATGGAGAATATTCATTCTTAAGGAAACCTACCTAAATCAACTCTGGATATACAAATTAGCAGTAGCTGGAGAGATAAATGACTATTTTGCCAATAATAAAGTCAAGTAAGGATCAGCAATATTACTTGGCACAGGTTCTCATATACGCTAAGCCTGAACTCCATATGCAGTCCTTTTATTATTTTATTTTGAGACAGGGTCTCGCAAATTTGCCCATGCTGGCCTTGAACTTGGGATCCTCCTACATCAGCCTCCTGAATAGCTGGAATTACAGAGTAAATTACAACATAATTTACTTTTTGCACATATTTTATGTGCTCTTTTATCCACAACAGGTGTTTCAATCTCAGCATTATTAATGTTTTGGGGCCAGATAATTTTTGCTGCTGGATGCTCTGTGTATTGTAGAATGTTTAGCAGCATCCCTGGCCTTGACCTGAAGCTCACTCCTAGAGAGGTAGGCTAGAAGGAATAAAATGAAGGTAGAAAGAAGACAAAAGGAAGGACAAGGAGAATAAACCTTTAATCTGAACTCATTGTGCTAAAATTCCTCACAACTTCACTCCCCGTGCCAATTCTCTCTCCCAGGCTGGTCAATCCCACATTTCTGGGAGATCTGCAAATCTTTACTCATAGTGTTAAAGTTACTGAAAATTTACCCACTTATGAAAATTTCCCTGTGCACTGTTAATTAGCCCACTAATATATGTGCTTTCAGAATAGATTGAACAAAGGAAGACATGAAACCTGTAACATATGGTCTTTTCCCAGAAATCTATAATATAGGGTACTTTCCCAATGTTTTATCTATGGATCAGATAATGAGAAGATGTCAGCCTACGGATACTGAGACTTGCCAGACCACCATAACCATCCTGTGATCACCACACTGATATCATCCCCACATACCTGCCCATGCCCACCCCTTGCCAAGTTTCCTTAATAAGATGAGCCTGAGAACTCCAAAAGCATCTCTCCCTTTCAAGATGACCACATTCTTCCTTGAAATTTGTACCTCTTGCTTTCCTAAATAAATTCTGTATCAACATCAGACACATCTAGAAATTTTTTGTATGGTGTTTGTCAAGGACTTCATTGTCCTGAGTTAAAGTGCCCCTCCCTGGGACCTCCTCTTACCATCCCTGCTGACATTTTCACTGTTCTGGTTTTGCCTCACTGCCCCATGCCTGGCTCCTGTATAGACAGTTGATAATATGGGCCTGTCCTTAAGTGTCTTAGGAAAGGGGAGCTCATTAGTGAGGAATTTGGAGAAACTTTGAGGAAGCACCCTCAAGGTTATTGTTCGGGGCCATCTGGTGCACTAACGAGCTCTTGGTGCCTCAAAACTTTCAGACTTTGATCCTGTGAGTTTTGGAACCTGGCCAGTTCCCACCTCACAGAGACTTTACAGCCTAAGGCCCGCTGCATAACGCTGGACTGCGTGTTGGGAGGGGTTGCTGTGCCTTTTTTAAGTCCTCCAAAGGGGAAAAGAGAGAGGCAGAAGGAATCTATCTGGGGAGGAAGAGATCCAACAGAAGCAGAAGGGATCCACTGGAGAAAGAAGAAAGAATCTGATGTTTTGAGTAAGAAGAAGGAACCTGATGATGAGAAGAAGGAGGCTGACTTGTGAGGTAAAAGGCAGACTCTCACCTGTGTGTTTACCCCATTCTTGGTGTTGCTGATTTTACCCTAGGCTGGGTGTTGAAGGTGGTGATGACACTTTAAGTGGAAAAGAAGGACTCTGACCTGTGTTGTTTACCCTACACTTGATGTTGCTCCTTTTACCCGAGGATAGGTGTTGAAGGTGTTGATGCTGTTGTGAGTAAAGAAGGATCTTGAATGGTGCTTTGAAGAGAAAGACTCTGAAGGTGATGATGGTGCTTTGAGGAGGAAGACTCTTACCTATGTGTCTACCCTTCTTGGTGTTGCTTATTTTACCCAAGGCTGGGTGTTGGAGGTTATGAAGATGCTTTGAGTGTACCTGCAAACCTGTGTTGTGTTATCTGGTGTTGATTGGTGAGTGCTTATTGGGCTGGAGCCACTCTCTCTTTCTTTTCTTCTATATTATTGATTCATTATATACAATGTTCAATATTGCAAAATATAACTGTTGCTTGCTTATGGTTATATTACCTCATATTAAAGCTTATAAAACCCATCCTGTTGGGAGGCTGGTGATTCACCCCACGAATCTGCCTAGATAAATTAGTCTGGGATCCAGACCAAGCTTCCCAAATAATTAACCAATAAACTCAGTCTTGCATGAAAAGAAAAATAAGGAAAAACATCAAAAGAACAATACCAATCATACAACCTCCTAACCACTCATCGTTCTTTGAGTTTACAGGAAGCAGGAATGCTTAGTGACCTGTGGACAGCATGGAAACCATGTCAAGAGAATTGATTACCATATGAATTAGTGACCATTCTGGTGCCCACCTGGCTATGGCTAAAATTAGACTCCACAGAAATTCCAGATAAGGTTTTTGTGCCTGCAACTCCTGGCAAGACACATCGTGCTCTTGCCCTCCATCTTTATTGGTCACCAATAAAGCTCTTCCTTCTCATACCAGTCTTTCTCTGGAGTCATTGGCTTCATTGGGCAGCAGAGGAACTGGATCTTTCATGGTTATGTACTATAGATCCCAAGTCATGGCAATTAGGAAAGTCTCCAAACATTGTGGCCATCTGTCGCTTGGAGGGCAAACTCTCCCTGGCTGAGAACCTCTGGTGAAGTAGTATAAACTACTGTGTGGATTATAAACCCCACTTATTAAATTCCCAATATATGAAGTTTCTGTGCTAAGGCACTTTCAGATCTGTTACCTCATTTTTGGATTCACTGTCGATTTCAACCTAGTTATTCTCTCTACGCAGAACAAGACATTTTTTTTTATATTTTAAAAATGCACTAGGTGGAGATATTTTTTTTCGTCTTCTGCATATCACCAGGTGGTAGTTCCTCAAGTCCTGGAAACAAAAGGTAAAGGAGAAGGAAGGCAAAGCAGATGGATTCATACTCAAACTGAATAATCATCCTTAGATCTTAGGGCTTTGTTGTTCTAATTTCCTGCTCCTAAAAATCGTAACCGTCAAAGGACAATAGAATAAGCTCTTTGTTTTCATATTCCTCCCTTTCAAAAAAATAATGATCTACTCACTAGAAACAACATAATGACCTAAAGGGTAACTCAGCAGACTTTCATTGCAGTATACAATTTTAACTCTTTTTTTTTTTTTTTTTTGATGGTTAGGTAAGGAGAGGGTCTGCATGGACACCTAGCCATAAGGCTGTGTTAGCCAAAGAGACCAGATGTCCCTAGGCCAGTAAAAGTCCAGAAATATTCTGAGTTAAAGCAACCAGGAAAGAAAAACAGATTTGTCATGAATTCATCTTCTAAAACCAAATCAGGTTGAATTTTTTTTTTGTATTTTGTTTTTTTCTTCTTTTGCAATACTAGGCATCTACCAGAGCTTCATGCATGCTAGGCAAGTGCTACCACGGAGCTACATCAAAAGCCCTTTCTATTTTTATATTTGGAGACAGGCTTTCACTAATTTGCCCAGGCTGGCCTCAAAATTGTGATCCTCCTGCCTCAGCCTCCCAAGATGCTAGGATTTTAGGTGTGCACTACCACACCAGGCTTATTGGGTTTTAAAATAATTAAATTTACTGATTTTCACTTTATCAGGTGTCTTAGTTTAAGAGCTACTCAATACAATGAATAGGATTTTGCCAGGGGAGGGAGGAGATCAAGCTTTTCAGGGTGTTGTGGAATATAATAAAATAAAGTCTCTGTTATGTAGTTTAAAAGGATTATTTGTACTAAGTTGCTGAAAAGTGGCAGAATTAACTGTTTCTCCACTGCCTTTTAAAGCAGTTTCCATGGATTGCTGGATAGACATAGAGGGCCAGGCTGTTGGGTTAATCTACCACCAACAATACCAATTGAATAATAGCCCCATTTAGGCCTATAATTAGCATGTGAATGACAGTTTCTATAAATGGTTTTCTATCTTTAGGTAGAAACATTTCAATCCTATGCCAGCGATACCATAAATTACCCATGTTCATTAAGTAAACCTAATTCAGTTCTTATTATCGGCAGTGGACCTGAATGATTTGCCAAATGGTTAGATCCTGGATTAAATTGTACTTTTCTTCTGATGAGGCTAAGATCCTTTGAAATCATTTGTACAGATAAGTTGAGATATGTAAACTAGAGAGTCAGTGGAATAATTATTCACAAAATGACTATAATCTAGTCAGTGAAATTCCAGAACCCTTCATTAAGTGCTACAGACACAAGGGCAGGATATGCTATATAATATAATTGCATTCATTTAACTGTTTGATAATAAATTATATTAGAATTTTAAAAATACAAAAGGGCAGAGCAAAACAATACAAGAAATTCCAGAATCAAGATACTTGGCAGAAAGCATGGAATTCTCACAAATCCTCAAAGACAGGCCGACTGGAGTTTTATCTAGAAAATGAGTGAGATTTTAACATTCTCAGGATGTGGCCAAATTTGAGGAATAGTTTTGAAATTGTAAGAGCATGCCTTTGCAGATGCTAGATTTGGTTTGCATACAACACAAAAAGCAGAATGATCATGTGTTTTTCAATAAGTCTTTAGCTGACCAACACTTTTTTTCTTATATGACCCATCTGTTTCATTTTTTCCTTTTCTTTTTTCTTTTTTAAAGATCCATCTGATTTAATTCAACTTTTAGCTTGACAAGCAACAAAGATTGACCAGCTTCCAACTCTTCTAAGTGTCAAAGTCTTTCTGCTCATAGAAGCCTTCAGTTCTGGGGTACAGGGCATGCTGTGATAGAATAAAAGCTTGCAATCAAATTTTTTCATTGCTATAGGGGTGATAAACATCCAAATCTGTCAGTTCATTGGAATCAGAAGTCTGCATTATTTTTAGATCTTTTGAAAACTTTAAGAGGAGGAGAGGTTCCAGAAAAGATCTCAGAATCAGTCAATTTTAGAGTGAGGAAAAAGCACAGAGAGTCTGCCAGATAGGCTCATACAAAACAACCTGTACACTCAGCCACAAAACATCACACTCCTTCCTGATCCCTGAAGAGATATTTGATTATACTGCCTAGCTTATTCTCCTTTCTTCCTTCCCTCATCTCCCTCCCTTCCTTCCCTCCCTCCCTCCCTCTTTCTTTCTCTTTCTTTCTGTCTCCCCCTCTCTCCCTCCCTTCCTCTTTCTATTTCCTTCCTTCCTTCCTTCCTTCCTTCCTTCCTTCCTTCCTTCCTTCCTTCCTTCGCTCATCCTCTCTATTCCCTTCCCATCCTCCTTCCTTCCTACGTCTCCCCTCCCTTCCTTAGGAGTGAAATTCCAGAGCCCTTCATTAAGATGCTATAGACATATATGATTTTAAAACTAAGTATTTCAAGCCAGGTGTGGTGGCACACACCTATAATCCCAGTGGCTCAGGAAGCTGAAGCAGGAGGATTATGGAGTTCAAAGTTAGCGTCAGCAAAAGTGAGGTGCTGAGCAACTAAGTGAGACCCTGTCTCTAAATAAAATACAAAATTGGGCTGGGGATGTGGATCAGTGATCAAGTGCCCCTGAGTTCAATCCCTGATAACCACTCTTCCCCTGCAAAAAGTATTTTAAAATAAAAGTCATTATCTTGAAACTGCTACTGAGTAACATTGAACCTGTGTTTACAAGCAGTTTCTTTTTGCCTCACATTTGTTTGTTGAGAGTTTTCAGAGATGGGGCTCAGGAAAGAATACCCCAAAATATGGTGCTTGAGTACTTGAGTACTTTGAACTGAAGGGCAATGGAACAGACTCAGGTAAAGACTTTCTCTGTTCTTCTGTCCTCCTGTTTCCTGTTCTCTCTTCTCCTCAAGGCAAGCCATAGAAACTAGAATTCCTCTTCTGCAAAAGAAGGTGGTCATAGAAACTGAAATCCTACTCTCCTAAAGCTAGCTATAAAACATAGATATATTACTCTAACATTCCCATCCTTTCTGTCTTGGAGTTGTCCATAAAGAAATTCTCTGATGTAACTTGTCAGTTAGTATATTATTAAGAACCTTATTTCAGAAGAGATCTTGCCCTATACCTAGGAAGAAATAGTACAGTATAAGACCAAGAGGAATCTGGACAGGGCTTGCTGTGTCCCCACCCTAGCCTATTACCATTAGGTCATATCATTTTTATCCAGGCAGATTTTTACATGGCTGTCCATGCTTCACCAAATCTAACATAGTTTCCTCTGGATCTTTGGGTCTTAATTTCTGAAGTTTCTCATGTCACATAAAATTTTGATTAAGCAAATTTGTTGTGCTTTTCTCCTGTTTACCATCTTTCAAAATATTTTTAAAATTTGCTTTAATTAATTATATCCATCTTTTGTAAATGAAGTGATGTCATGAACCCTCATGATGGGGAGGAAAGGCATCACACCTTTCTATCCCTACATCAGCCCAAATCTTACAGAGATCAAGGCTGAATTTCAGAAGTGATGAACACGGAACCAGCAGCAACTTCTCATCTTCTCCAGAGCTGCTCTTCCCTCACCTCAGTGATGTCCTTCTCTCTTGGCAGATGATATTACCTCTCTAATCTGCACTGAAAATTTGGCCCTTTAGGAAAGAATTCCCTAACTTCCCACATCAACACTTACACCTCATTTTCACTTGTACTCTCTTTCCTTCTAGTTGTTTATTTTGAGAGCAAAGTCTGACTCCAAAGTTCATGTTCTTTTCATCAGGAGTCACAGGTTAATTCCATACAATTAATGTTGAAGATTCAAATAGAAAATAAACTTGAGAGCCTTTGAAACTGATTATACTGCCTAGTTTGTCTTATGAACATCTTAAGACAAAGGGAGATGGCACTATTTTCAGTGTTTTAGAATCTAATTCCACACCTTGGAAATACGGAGATTATTATATATAATCATGCCATAAACCTTTCATCACTGAAGCAAAATAGGTGTGAATGTCATTCTGTTTTTTATGTCCACTCCTCAAGGGGCAAGTGGCCATTTGATGACTTCTTCCAGGACTCCAGGTGGCCCCTGATTTTGTGTGAAAAGAACAGTGCTGAGGTGGATATATAATGGGGCTTATCTCTGGCCCACCCTCTTTAGTCATTCTCCTGCCCAAACACTTCCTTGACCAATGTAATGTAATGCAATGCAATGGCTAACTGAATTATCACGTCCAAGGGTGGATGTCATAACATGGAGGTATCATTATGGCTCTCTTGGAAGGAGACATAAGAATTTAACACCTACCAGAAGAGATGCAGCATGCAATCAATAAAGAGCAAAAAAGGAAGAATCTAAATCTTTGTCTTGACCCTAAGGGCTCACTCTTCTCCAGATAAATATCTCCCAGGTCAGGAGAAGACAGCAGATACTTTTAGCAGTTCCCTGCAAATACCTAACCAGGAACACTGACTTTTCTCTACTCATGACTGAGACATGGACACAACTGTTGGTTAGATTTTCAGCGACTGCCAAGGCAAAGTGTAGATCTGATGTGATGAAGAGCTGCGGGTAAAATCTCACATGATTCTAACCCCCTTTCAGCCACACCACAACTTCTCACTCCTACCCTAGCAACAGACAAATGGGTAGTTTCCACTTCTCAGTATTACAGAGGAACATTGCTGGGATGAACATTGTTGCTTAGTCTCTGTGCATAACTATAATTATTTATTTATGATAAATCCCGAGACTAGAATGGCTGTCAAAAGGTTTGCATATTTGGGAGCTTTTTAAAATAGATACCCTCCTATAGATGAACGGATAAAGAAACTGTGGGTATATATACACAATGGAATATTACTCAGCATTAAAAAAAGAATAAAATCATGGCATTTGAAGGTAAATGGATGGAGTTGGAGAATATCATGCTAAGCAAAGTAAGCCAATCCCCCAAATCCAAAGGCCGAATGTTCTATTTGATGAGTGGATGGTGATCCATAATGGAGGGGAGGATTTTTGAATTGGGTAAAGGAGGGGGGAGGGGAATGAGGTTAAGAAAGATGGTGAAATGAGACAGACATCATTTAATTTAATTATAATTGAAACATTGAATCGATTTACCCTCATACTACCACATATGAAAATTCTTATTTCTTTGCATCCTCATCTTTCCAGGTAATGGTAATTACATATACATCTCTATATATATGCTTATATACACATATGCTTATATACACATAAGCATGTCTATATATATGCTTATATACACATATACACATATGACATATAAATGTCATTCACACATGTATATGTGTGTATACATACATGATATATTTTATATATACATGTATTTTCAGATAAATGTTTGATTTATTAATTTAAAAATATTCACTTTATATCCCCCAAATATATATTTATATGTACATAGGTTTATATATGCATGTATATATTTGGGTCTAAAGTGAGAGATTTACTTCTAACATATACAAATACATATGTACATACATATACATGTGTATTTATCTTCTTTCTTTCTTTCTTTCTTTCTGGTAGTGCTAGTGATTGAATCCAGGGCCTTACAAATGATAGGAAATGCCTCTACTACTGAGCTACATCCCCAGTCCTTATGATTTCTTTCTAAAGTTAAAGATTTATTTTTTACTGACAAATCAAACAAAAAAACCAAAATAAAGTATAAATACAGCTATTACTATAAGCTTCACATTCCAGGATATTATATGTTAAAAATATTTTATCTAGTTGATAAACAATTGTTATTATTTTTAAAAATGAGGTTGCTAAGGAACTGAACAGACACTTCTCAGAAGAAGATATACAATTGATCAACAAATACATGAAAAAATGTTCAACATCTCTAGTAATTAGAGAAAAGCAAATCAAAACTACTCTAAGATTTCATCTCGCACCAGTCAGAATGCCGATTATCAAGAATACAAGCAACAGTAAGTTTTGGTGAGGATTATGTGGGGGAGAGGCACATTCATACATTGCTGGTGGGATTGCAAATTGGTGCAACCAATCTGGAAAGCAGTATGGAGATTTCTCAGAAAACTTGTAATGGAACCACCATTTGTCTCAGCTATCCTACTCCCCAGTCTATACCCAAAGGGCTTAAAAAACAGCATTCTACAGTGACGTAGCTACATCAATGTTTATAGCAGCACAATTCACAATAGCTAAACTGTGGAACTAAAACTAGATGCCCTTCTATAGATGAATGGATAAAGAAACTGTGGTATATATACACAATGCATTAAAAGAGAATAAAATCATGGCATTTGCAGGTAAATGGATGAAGTTGAAGAATATCATGCTAAGCGAAGTAAGCCAATCCCCAAAAACCAAAGGCCCAATGTTCTCTCTGATAGGATGCTGATCCATAAGGGAGGAGGGGTGGGAAGAATAGAGGAACTTTGGATTGAACGAAGGAAAAGGAGGAGGGAGAATGGGTGTCGGAAAGATGGTGGAATGAGATGGACATCATTACGCTAGGTATGTCACAAATGGTGTGACCCTACTTCATGTACAACCAGAGAGGTGAAAAACTGTGCTCCATTTGTGTACAATGAATCGAAGAGCATTCTGCTGTCATGTATGACTGATTAGAACAGATAAAAAATAAATTTAAAAAATGAGGTTGGATAAATTCATGCTTTTGTGTACATTTGTTTGTTTTTTGGTGCTGGGGATCAAACGCAGAGGTCTCATGAATGCCAGGCAAATATTCTACCACTGAGCCAAATTCCCAGCCCCAAATTTGTGTATTTATTTTCTAGTTATATTTCTTTTTTTTCCTGATTTTCCTGTATATATCCTATTCACTTTTCCATTAATTAGTTTATTTTTTATTTATTGATTAATTAGAGTAAATTTATACATGTATATTAAATGTTTAGGAGTTCATTATATATGTTGCAGACATTTTTTTCTGCTTGACATTTGTCTTTCAGATTTGTTTATAAGACTGCCCTTATTTGGAGAATAAAATGAAAGTAGTATAACCAAATGTCTTGGTTTAAAGACTGAGATGAAGCAGAAGAACCACAAAGAGCCAATCCTTAGGGATTGTAATGGATACACACATGAGCTGATATTAAACAGAAAAATAGAAGCTCCTGGTCCATTAGTTGTGTGGATGTGGACTAGCTGTAGAAAGACTTTAGTAGAAGTGGGTACTGAAAAGATGGAGCAGAAAATATTCGGAGAAACACATATAGGATAAGGAGAAAAAGATAGGATATCTACTGCGGAAAAAAAAAAAGGTACCCTTTAGTGAAATTAGCCTTTTCAGTGACTTGTCAATTTCTAATTGTATGAATTGAGATTTTAATTACAGAGGGCAGCAAGAAAGTACCTGATATATAAGCTAAAACAAAACAAAACAAAAATAACAACAAACCCCACAAAAAACGGGATCCCTAGAGAATTAATGGTAGCATTAATTGAAATGAAATATGAAAATAATGTTGCATCATCCAGAAACTAGGAAAAGATTGCCTAAAAATGCAGCAGTTATAAGGCTACAAAACATTCACAGGATAGAAATTTGGAAGCTGCAGAGGAGTTAGTGCTTTTAGGTTTATAAAAATACCTTGGAATAAATTATTGCTTAACTAAGCTTATTAGTTGAAATTATGAACAAAGAATACCTATTTCCGTCTTTCCAGGGCTGGGAGGACAAATGTGCCAACCCAGCAATATTCCATGAAATTAATTACTCAGGAAAGTCATGAAAAAAAAATGTTCTGACATGAACACTATGCTTACATAAGCTATATGTTGGCAACTACCAGTTGTGCTAATCAGTCTTTCTTGTAATTTCCCCATAAGTTGATACTAAATGCAGAAGCCATCAACAAATTATTGAAAAGAAATGAAATGGAGCAAAATCAGAGTATCTCAACTCTGCCTCATTCATATTTAAGGTAATAAAGAATTCCTGGACTGACCACTGATGCTGAGTCTAGCTTGAATAACTCAGGGAGTAGGCTCCTTTTCCATATTTATATTCAATTTGACATTAGAACTTGTTCGACTTGACAGAATAATTTTCCTTGTTAGGTATACAGAACCACCCTATAATGGTCTATAGTGTGTTGATTATCTGTCAGTAATTAATGGTCTTGTTAATTCTGTTTGTGTGTGTGTGTGTGTGTGTGTGTGTTTTGGCTTCTTAAATTTTAATACATTTGACATTGATGAGTACAAACACTATGAAAGAGCAGAAAATGGAGATTTAAACTGCATAATACAAGACTCTTTGTTGCCTTCTGTGGACCTCACTCAAGATCCAAAACATTGTCCTGAGACTCATATCTCATATTTTGAGACTCACAAAATTAACATTATTTGTTAGAATAAAAGAATATATGATGCTCTGCTTTATGAATGCTGACTTTCATTACCATGATCTTTTCTTTTTGGATGGTAGCACCCCAACTGATGCCATTGTCAAAGAATTTCAGGATATGTGTGAAAATGCAAGGGTGCCATTGCCATGCACTGTAAAACCAGCCTTTGTCCTCTGGACACTTTGATAGGCTGCTACATCATGAAGCATTACAGGATGACAGCAGTTGAGACCACTTCCTGGGTCCAAATCTGTAGATCCAGCTTAGGGATCAGGCCTCAGCAGAAGGTTTTGGTCATAAAACAAATAAGCTTCTGACTGGAAAGGGACTATATTCAGCAAAAGTAAAGAGAGCAGAAGAAAGGAGCACACCAAGCAGCAGCAGGCTTCTCTAGACTTCTCTCAGGTGTTGATGACATTTCAATAAACAAGAATCAAGACAAGTAGGAACCTGAGCCATACAGTGATGATCACAAAAATCAATGCCGTGACACAAGGTGATGGACTCTCAGCCCTTCCTTTCTGATGGTTTGCAATAAACAGTTTATTCCCTTCTCTGCTGAAAATTCAAGCGTTTGATAAGAAGATATTCCCAGAAAAACCAGATTCCTATAGATCTCTAACATCACATCTCTATATAAAGTCTGCTGAGCAGGATCCAGGCATTTCCATTCCTCTTCAAAGAAGTCAGTGGCCACATCCCTAAAAGTCAATGTTTCCACGTCTGGCTTTCAGGGGGCCCGCATTTTTTCTACGGTTCTCTCTTCATCTGTGCAGCATGAAAGCTGGGGCTCCTGGCATAGGAAGCAGAGTCAGCCCAGGCATTTAGAAAATCGCTAATTCTGTTTTGCACTCAGTCTCCCTGCTTTAATAACTTCAGGACATAAATATCCCAGAGCAGTCTTCTCCCAGTGTTCCCAGACATTGTGAAGCATGATGGTAAATTCATCTCCTCTCATGTGTCTTCTCTGCATATTGGTTTTTCTGGCTCTTCACTCCTTTTATAGAGGAATATCTTATTAAATAACCACCTATTAATAAATATCTCCGGGGCTGGGGCTATGGCTCAGCGGTTGAGCGCTTGCCTCGCATATGTGAGGCACTGGGTTCGATCCTCAGCACCACATAAAATAAATAAAGATATTGTGTTCATCTACAACTAAACAAAAATATTAAAAAATAAAAAATAAAAAAAAATAAATATCTCCATCAACTTTCTAGACTTGCTCTTTCATTCAGGTAAACTTCTAACTGCGGCCTTTAAATTTTTCAGAACACTACCTTACAGTCATTCAGTGTCATTATTTAAGGGCACAATTAAAAGGAAGATTTTTTTAAAGTGGAAATTTGAATCAGACTTAAATTCCAACTAGTTTCCCCCCTAAAACAGGAAAAGTTTTTGTAAGAGGAAATAAAGAAATAGAGAAAGCTATTCTCTATTGTTCACAAGAATTGTATTGCACAATATTAAAACACAGTTCCTGCCATTAAGATGCCTCAAAATCGAATAAGAAGAGACTTAGAGATCATCTTAAAACATGTTGTTATTTTATAGAGAGGAGACGTGACATTCTGGTTCACGAAGTTAAGGCCAGTCAAGGCTCACAGCCAAGCTTCCTATTCCTGCCCTAGTGCTCTTTCATTATCCAAATTTTATTCCAACCAAGTAAACACAAAGTCAACGCTTTAGAAGATTCAAAGGAAGGGGCACTTGAGATAGAGCCTGAAAGAAAGGTAGGATCTTCTCAGGCATATTCCTGCAGCAAGATCAATGAGAAATACTTTGAGGTTGACAAACCCTTTGAAGGAACATTGGAGGAGGAATGCAGAGAGCAGAGCATGAGGATTTGAGAAATGAGAAACTGCACCAGAGCAGACAGTAATTGACGAGGCATCTTTCAATAAGTTTGAAGGCAAAAGGATGCGATAGAGTGCAGCTTAAATGTACAGAGATGAGAGGAAGCCTTGTTGTTCATCTGTATTGAGTGTAGGAGACGAACATATGTTGGCACTGTGACAAATGGAGATTGAAGATTTGACAGAGAGGGGATAATTTATGAAATACAGTCCAAGGGGAGGCAGGAGGGTGAGATCCAAAGTAGAGATGGGCAAATTGGTTTTGACTAAGAGTAAGGATAATACTTCCTTTGTCAGATTGATCAGGAAATGAAAGGGGCAGGTGAAGATTCTGAGAGGAACAGAAACAAAGGGGTTCATGTTGGATGTCTTTATCCTTCTAGGAGATGAGCCCATGAGGTCACACCCTAAACATTAGGTGGTGGTGGGATCAAGCTGGAAACTTGTGAGTGAAAATGCAAAATGGATCTGAATGTCTAGAGTGGAGAACGAGAAAGTCAATGGGAGACAAGATGAATGAAAGGCTTTCCCAGCAGCACAGAAGGGACAGTGGTTAGTCTTACTTTCTCCAGCAGTGCTGAGAAGCCTGGGGAAAAGACAAAAACAGCAGCTAAGGGTTTCCATAGATTAGGAGGACCAAGGTGATGAATGAAGCTAGGAAGATGTGTGGATGGGTAGAAGCTAGGAAGATGAGTGGAAGCAAGCATGGCACTGACCACGAGCATAGAACGGAGACCACGGGCAGGGAAGAAATCAGGAGAATTGGGAGCACTGGTAAAAACTGATAGCGGTCCTTAGGAAAAAGGAAATGGCACATGTGAGGATTGGAAATTGCCTCAAAGAGAAGAATCCCAGATCTTGTTGTTGTTTTTTTGGTACTGGAGATTGAACTCAGGGGCACTCGACCACTGAGCCACATCCCCAGCCCTATTTTGTGTTTTATTAGAGATAGGGTCTCACTGAGTTGCTTAGCACCTCGCCATTGCTGAGGCTGGCTTTGAACTCGCAATTCTCCTGTCTTAGCCTCCCAAAGTGCTGGGATTACAGGCTTGTGCCACTGCGCCAGGCCCAGATCTTGTTTTTAGTAAATAAAAATCATAAAAGTTCCCAAACCATGTTGGAGAACATCATGCTAAGCAAAGTAAGCCAATCCAAAAAAACCAAAGGCCGAACGTTCTCTCTGATAAGTGGATGCTGATCCATAATGTGGGAGGGGGCATGTGAAGAATGGAGGAACTTTGGTAAAAGGGGAGAGGAGGGATAGGACATGGGGGCAGGAGAGATGATGGAATGCGATGGACAACAATGTCCTAGGTTCATGTATGACTGCACATATGGTGTAACTCTATATAGTGTACAACCAGAGAAATGAAAAGTTGGCTCCATTTGTGTACAATGAATCAAAATGCAGTCTGCTGTCATGTAAACCTAATGAAAAAAATATATATAAAAAGTTTCCAAACCAGAGTCATTTATATATATATCATACACATGTATATTTATCTCCATGGGTGTCCTTATATACATTCAACTAGGATATTTGTACTTCTAAGGATTCACACTGAAGTTATTTAGAGGACACTTTGCTCAGGAGCTAGCCAATACGTTTTGCTTATCTAATTCAGTGGAGAAATGTTTAATCTTCTGTAATGATTTGGATATGAGGTGACCCTCCAAAGGCTCCTGTGTTAATGTAGGTGATGAAATGATTAGATTATAAGAACTGTAAACTAATCAATGGATTAATCCATTTGATGGGCTAATAACTTGAATGGATTATTGAGTGGTAACTATAGGAAGGCAGGTAGGGCATGACCATAGGAAGCAGTCACTGGGGGCATGCCTTTGGAATTATATATTTTGTCTCTGGCTCCTTTTGCTCTCTCTGCTTTCTAGCTCGCATGAGCTGAGCTGTTGTCCTCTGCCACGTTCTTCCACCATGATGTTCTGCCTCACCTTGAGCCCAAAGCAATGGAGTTGGCCATCTGTGAACTGAGGCCTCTGAAACTGTGAGCCAAAATAAACTTTTCCTCCTCTAAGTTGTTTTTGTTGGGCATCTTAGTCACAGTGACACAAAGCTGACTAATACACCTTTCTTCTTCTTTAACGAAATTATTTTTTTCGTGCTATTAATGCATATCCATTGACAGTTATCTTTCTTAACTATTTATTGAATACCCACCCTGTTCCAGAAATTGTGTTAGCATTGGAAATAAAAATAAATAAATAAAGAAGACACAGATCATTATTCTCCCGAAGCCTACAGTCTGATTTAAGGAGACAGGCAGGTAAGCAGTTTCAGTATAACATGCTACGTACTCTGAGAGTAGTGTGATGTGACATCAATGGGAGCTAAGCAAGACATGGGTCATATGCTTTGAGGAAATTGCCACCTCAAGCTAGGTTAAGCATGATTCTTTAATGGAGACCTTTTCAAGAGTTTATAATATGTCACTGAATTCCCCAAACTTATTTAATCACAGAACCCTTGTTCAATGGAACATCTCAATGGAAGTGTTTTCCATGGCACAAACCCCTGAGAAAGGCTGACATAGGTTCCTTACCCAGTCTGAAAAATATGTATTCATGTATTCATATTTTTCAGACTGGAAAGTGGGGGGCTTTCTCCCAAATGCATAAGTGACTTTATAAGGGTTTACCATTAAGATCTTAATTTAGAGCATATCATTAAGTCAGATTCAGAAGAAATGGAATGCCTGGTCATTGTGTCATTTATGGGCTATTTAATTTTTTTTATTTCCCCAAAAGACATATTTAATGAAAATAATATTGCGTTCCTCCCAGGGCTTGTAATGAACAGGCAACTGAAAGACTTTTGTAAAAGGGAAAACAGGGTGCAGGCCAGAAGATACTGCAGGACCTAACATGTGCTATGATGACCAAGAATGTGTTAAACTGGGGATTTTAAGGCATAAGGGCTGATGTTTATACTCCATCCATATGGAATTTTTGACAATCACTCTAGTCTCTCCTGGCATTTGGCTTTTAGGAAAAACTCTTTGGAGTGAATTGTTTTCTCAACATTTTCTTCTCTGGCATACGAATAAATTCAAGGTAACTCTGGATCACCCGCTGTCTGTTCAGTAAAGTGCTAGAGAAAACAGATCCAGAGAACCATTTCACAATTCATGCCTTCCAAAAAGTTTCTTAAATGTTAAAGTGATTGTAGCTGTTTATGATTGTGCAGAGGCTCTTATTTCTTTAAGAAAGGCGAGTACTGCTAAAAAAAGATTGAACTCTGACCTGATTTTTAGTTTAAAGAATACAGAACTTCATAGCAAATATCAGGGTGCAGAATTATCCATGTGCTAAATAAATGTTGTGACCTAGAAAATCATTCTGTAGTCTCTCTCTCTACTCAGCCAAATTTAATAAATGCTAATGATATGCCAAATAATATGCCAAGGGCTTTAATTGTGCATTTCATTTGATGTTTGCCAAAATCTTACAAAGTAGGTAGCACTGGCATGCCCATTTTAAACATGGAAGAAAAGTGAAGATTACGTAGATTCATAGGTTATAATATTACACACCTAGCCCAAATTATCAAGCCATAAGTGGCAGAGAACCCACAGCCAAGAGTCTGAAGCATTGAACTACTCACAGCTCTCCATTATCTGTGCTGAACCACCTTGAATACTAATCCTTCCTAGGAATCAAACTTATTTCTAAAACAGAACAACCAGAGTCCATAATAAAGCCCTAAAGCCCTATTTCTTTTTCTTTTTCTTTTTGCGAATTAGGGCTGGGTTCCCCTTCTTACCTGATCCTGCACTTTTGATGTTAGCCAGGGAATGGCTGGGAGGCATTTAAGCATTGTACAAAAAGCATGGATTCTGGAGTTAAGATGTCCTGAGTGAGGTCTTCCCCTCAGCTCTGCTGTTTAATAGCCATGTGATATTGAACAAAATTCTTATTTTCTGTCTGAGCTTTCTGCATCTGTTAAGAGAGACCGTAATGCTTTCCTTCCTTGGGGAGCTGTGGCATTGAATGGCGTGTCGGAAAGAGTTCAGTAACAGCCCCCACTGTGGGCAGCTGTGGTAACATTACACCAAAGCTGTCCATACTGCTGCTTTGCTAGAATGGTCTAAGGGAAATTCTTACCATTGCTATCATTCCCTAAATAGAATTATATAATTTTTACTAAAGTTTAGACTATTTAAGGGAGATTGTAAGGACTTATTAATCTGATTATTCCGTTGTCCTTTAAATGGCCTACATAATTACTGACGGGAAAGAAAGGCAAAGAAACATGCTGAGTGGAAGGCTATGTGGCAAGGCACAAATGAGGTAACAGGTGGGTATCAGGAGTGGGGAACAAGAAAGAGGAAAGAGACTGAAGGGTCAGGCTTCTCTACAGTTCTGCCCAGGCTGGCCCTTGCTCTGCATAGCTCTGGGACCATCACCTGAGAGAATATGGTGCTCATGAAAGCAGGCACTCCCTTTGAGCTGGACTCTGATGAACCACACTTGATTGGCTTTTAGATTTGGGGTGATGAGGACACAAAGTACAGGCAGAAAAGTTCTTCACACAACAGTGACATGCGTGCTGGGTCCCCAGTGGGGGTATTTCTTTCTAGTAGAACAGTTAGGTGATCTTGGACTAGTCTACATGCATTCCAGGATAAAAGGACACTGAAAAGATATACTTCACTTCTTTTACAGGAGGTTATGGGAATTATATACAATAACAGAACATGACTATGCCTCAAGATGGGTTTGGGGAGCAACATTTTCTCCAGCTGCACAGGAACAGGCCTTCCCTAAGCCTGGATAGAGACCTGGACCTCTCAAAGATCCCTGCACCAAGGAGCAAGCTTTGGAGCTGTCTGCTTTGCCACTTACCAGTCTTAGAAAGCTCACTTATTTATTTCTTTGATCATTCAATGAGCATGTATAGATCAAAGAAAATGTATTGAGCAGAATTTTTCTGATGATCTGCTTTGCACCAGGCCCAGGGCCAGATGTTGTGGATGTGAGATGAATAAGACTAACAAGGTTCTTGTCCTCATGAAGGTTGTATTTTCATAAAATACCAGAGATGGAAAATGAACAAGTAAACAAATTAGATAATTTCAGATTGGGATAACTGTTATGCATAAAAAACATTAAGCAATATGATAGGGAATGATCTGAGGATGGGGAAAGAAGTTACAGACCACGTAATCAGGAAAGTTCCTTTCTGAGAGAAAGCCCTTGGCCTGGCACAGGAGGATGTGAACCAGCCTGGCTGGAGAATAGCTGGGAAACGAGAGCCCACCTGGAGGAGACTGCAAGTGCCAGGGCCATGGCAAAAGAAAGGCTTTGGGACCCAGAGGACAGAGAGAGGGCTGTGTGACTGTGTGGACTGTGTGCCTCTGTGATCACAGGCAGAGAGAGGGAGATGAAGTCAGCAACAAAGGCAGAGACCAGATTGTGCAGGGCCTTGTAAGCTATGGTGATGGAAGAAACTTCTATTGTAAAGATCACAGGACAGTTTCATGCAAAGAAGTGCCACAATCTGACTCCTGTTTCATGAATGTGATTCTGGCTGCTGCATGTGGAGGACAGGAAAGGACTAGGTGGAAGCAGGAAAGCATCTTGGACGACCTCCAAGTAGTTTAGGTGAAATGACAGTGGTTTCATCTTGGGGATGGCTGAGGAAATAGAAAGGGGACACATCTGAGATGAATTTTAAGGGTATCCCTTAAGGACTTTGTCTGGAGTTAGGAAGAGAGTGCCAAGGAAATAGGAAGAATTATACTAATTTGTTGAAACTCGTTTTTTCACCTGTAAATTTGGAATGTGTTGTAGCATATTGTTTAAGGATCGAACAAGACATTGCTGCTTCGCTCAAAGTAGATACTTAATAAAGAGCCAGTTTGTCCCTGGTTCTGGCCTAGGTTGAACTGGAACTTTCCAGAAGTTCCAGAAATTTCATTTAAGAATCAGTTATTGTAAATTCCAGCTATTGCAAAATGTATGCTAAGCTCAATATGCTCAGAAAAATCTTTTAAACTATCACAGTTTGAAATAAGTTAAAATATGTACTGAGTTATTAAATCATAGAGAACAGCCAATAGAAGCTTCCAGACAAATAACTTGTCAGCTTGTAACAGCTGAAAAGTTATTTGTCCTGTGCTAATTTTGGGTGCTCTGTGACTTAACACTCCTTTCTAAATGGCAAGAATATTTGGAGACACATGTACTGTCTGTGGACAGAAACCACATGTGGGAAACAATCAAATGTGACACGGGTTTAAGTGTCATATTTCTGGAAAATTTATCTCTGAGGCTTTGAAAGGGGTTCCCAGATTAAGTGGTACACACGAAGATCACAGCTCTGACTCTACTTTCCAGGGGCAGGAAGACCATTCACCCAAGTCTGTTGCCACCCAGTTGTATGATCATAGGAACATCCACCCCACTGTGAGGTCACAAGACTGTCTCTCAGGATTTCAGGGTGGAGACCTGGGCATGGACCCTGCACATTCAGGAACTTGCCTAGGTCTTAAGCCACCAGGAAACCTGCTGGTTTGCCATGCCTGGTTTCAGTGTAGCTTAGCTAAAATACAAGTCTAAAACACATGGTCTTTCTTATTCTTTCCTTTCCTGTTTTTATCATGGTTAGTCATTTAGAGCAACAGTTCTTGATATTGCATTGCATGTAACAATCAGCTGAAGGCACTTGGTAAAATACTGATTCCCAGACCCTGACTCAAATTATTCTCTCCCCCGACCTTGTTGGCCTTTGGAAAGTGCTCAGCTGAAGGGTGCTGCCTTGTCCAAGGTAATGCCATTTTCCTGCAGTAGCCAGAATCTAAAGACTGATGAATGCATGACACTGAAGACAGGACTGCTCAACTCAGGAAGGCACAGAGCTTTGGAGTAACCATAGGTCAGCTGAGACCTCCACTGACAAGTCCAAAGGCTCCTCTGCCTAGTCCTGCTTCTTTCCTTCCCCTTCCTTCTGTAATGATTCCAGGAGGATGCCCTCACGGACTTCCTGCATGCTGATCTCCCTCTCTGTGTTTTCTTTCCTGCATTTGGGATAAGTCTTGGGCTTCAGCACTTTAAGAGCTCCCCAGGGAGTTTTAATGAGAGTCAACAACCCCTGCTTAAAAGTCAGAATGAGGCAGTCAACAAATAGCCATTGAGCATCAACTATGTGCAAGGACTCTGCTAGATTTTGGGTTCCAGATGGAACAGGAAGAAAGAAATTAAGAAAGCTGATTTATGATTGCAAAACTAGTAAGTGGTAGAATTAGGATTTGAAATCAGAGACACTGTGTCTATGTTTTCTTCAGGAGGATGAGGGAGAAGTACAGGGTGTCCAGGAAACCTTTATCTATTCCGGGGAGTGATGTCAGAGAAAGATTCTCTGAGGAATTGAGATTTGAGGTTTAAGCTGAGATATAAATAAGAAGAGTCTAGGCAGAGGCAATAGTGTGTGCAACGACCCACGCTAGAAAGAGCAGAGTATGTTCCAGAAACTGATTGTTCAGGATGATTAAATGAAGAGAGCAAGACACCAAGCTAGGGAGGTGGAAAATCCGGAAAAAAAATCAGGAAGAGAAAAACAAGATATGGAATTGAAGTTTGAATTTAGCAGTAGGGAGTAGGGATGGAAACTCTAAATTTTTATTTTATCTCTTGTCCTAAGTAGTTTTTGTGTGTTCATTTCCACCTGCACATGTTGTATCAGCAAGTAGACTTTAGTTTCCTCCTGACTTAATACATGTCTCAATCATGGACAAGTGGTTCTCTCACTCTTTATCAGGGGTCTGCAAAGAACTACAGGCCACCTTCAGACATGTATCCAGAGGTTTGTGGTATTGAATTGTATGTTCTCCCCATCTGCATGGAGCTGAATCCATGACCAGTTCCTTCCCAGGGCTATTAGAACTTCCCTGCCTCACTGGGTCTGGATCCATCACTACTATGTCTCTGGGGAAGAATGGTGGTGTTGCTGGAGACTTGTTGAACAGACTCCAGAGAACAAAATGATAAATTTTCTGGATACCCTTTTATTTGCTGGGAGGTTTGCTCCAATTCCATGGGAGTCTGGAAAGAGCAGAGAATGGGCAGATTCCTAAACAATCCAAGTGTGTGCAAACAGTGTAGCGGGAGAGGAATGGGGTAATGAGTAGGAGTTAGAATCCAGCAAGGTCTGAACCTTAACCTTACAAACATCAGCTCAGCTGGGTGTCTAGTTATCATTATTTTTTATATTATCATTTACTAGTGCATTATAATTATCAGTTGCCATTATTTTTTTATAACAATTATCAGACTTATTCCTGTTTCTCTCTCTCTCTTTTGGTACTGGGGATTGAACTCAGGGGTACTTGACCACTGAGCCACATCCCCAGCCCTATTTTGTGTTTCATGTCGAGACAGGGTCTCACTGAGTTGCTTAGCGCCTTGCCGTTGCTGAGGGGACAGTGACAGCTGCACTATAGTTAGTTTCTTATTTATCTTAATCTTCTATTATCTGTGATCTCCTTCTCAAGGATGGGATCTGAACCTCATTCTTTACATCCCTTGCATTGAGCATATACCCAACACATGCTACCTGAATAAAGAAATAAATAAGTGAATGGATAGATGAATGAATATCTGAAAGCCAAATGAATGAACAAAACACTTATTATATCCTTTTAAAAAAAATCAGCAAAACAGAGTATATATTATGGTTTGGATATGAAGTGTCCCCCAAAAGCTCGTGTGTCAATGCAGGAATGTTCAAGGTAAAGTGGTTGGATTGTGAGAGCTGTAACCTAATCCATCTTTGTTTGAATGACTGGGTGGTAACTGTAGGCAGGTGGTCCAGCTGGAGGAGGTGAATCACAGGGGGCGTGCCCTGGAGGGCTTGTTCTTCCCTGTGAGGCCCTTCTTTTTTCTCTCTGTCTCTCTCTCTACTTCCTGGCCCTGCCAAGAGCTAAGCAGATTTCCTCTGTTGGGCCCTTCTCCCATAATGTGCTGCCTCACCTTAGGCCCAGAGCAAAAGAGTCAGCCACCTATGGATTGAGACTCTGAAATCATGAGCCCCAAATAAGCTTTATCTCCTGTAAATTATTCTTATCAAGTTTTGTTTTGTTTTTTTTTTTCTGGTCACAGTGTTGCAAAAGCTGACTAAAATAGTGTGGAACATAAAAAATTCCACCCTTTCTGGTGCATCCCCAATTATGTGAATTTGGTACGTGCCTGCTCATGTATGTGTGTGCATGTGTATGTGTGGCCATAACTGCCTGGAAAAGTTAAATAACTGGTAGTGGGAAAACAAATTAAGTCTTTGGGATCCCTCTGAGATGCAGAGAGGCCTGGACTTCTCCAGGACTAACAGATCAAAGAGGAAGTTCAATAATGTTGCAAGTGTCAGATGACTTTTCCTATTCAGAACATATCTGGAATTGTCTAGGCAATAGCTTAATAAGCATGAGCCTAGGTTACAAGTAATAACTACACCAGAAACACCAATTTTCTTCCTCTTTGGCCTGGAGAACTGAGCCAAATATTTCAGTTTAAACAGGTAATCATATGATAAAATTAAGCTGGGGATACCTACAGCAATATTACCTATTTAATCAGCATAAAATAACAACAAGCAGTGCCTTGTGAGATTGAGGCAAAAGCTTGTATGCTTCTATTCTGGTATTATAAATTGATTCAACTCTTTAGAAATCAGTAGGCCATGGAGCCTGCCTTGTCTAGCAATGGAAAAGAATTTTGCAGAACCTTTTAGAGATCTGATTAATCACATTGTAAAGATTTAATCGTGCTCTGGTGGATGTTCCAATGGACTAAAAGTAACCAAGCAACACTGTAACAGGAATGATGTTCCACATTCCTTAACAAGAAGTTCTAGATGGACACAGTTATGATTTTATCCAGGTGGTTGTAACTAAGAGAAGTCAGGCTATGAAGTTTTGTGAAGGAGGTTCTCCTACTTTCCCAGGTTTAAAGCTTTTCCTGGGGACCCTGACCTTAGAGCATTTTCCTGGACAATGAATGTGATCAACTGATTAATCCATTTATTCAAAAATATTTACTGAGCTCTCATTGTGCAAATCATGTTTGGAGAAAAGGACTTTTTCATGTTTCTTTGGGCCCTTTTCTTTCAGAGAGGATACTTAAGAAATGTTTGTGGATTGGTTGACAGCCTGAAACAAAATGGATCTTTCCACACTAGTTTCATCTCTGGGTTGTAGTTGACAGAACTTATTGTATCTGTAAAATTTTCTTAAGTTTATAAGTTGGTAAGCCTAGGAGATTATGGCTTTCTTTTGCATTCCCCCTGAAATAAAG
The DNA here is from genome assembly GCA_004024805.1 of Geosciurus inauris. Lineage (NCBI taxonomy): Eukaryota > Metazoa > Chordata > Mammalia > Rodentia > Sciuridae > Geosciurus > Geosciurus inauris. The sequence goes on along the minus strand of PVHX01012177.1, from coordinate 9,515 downwards.
TATTTTTGTATTCTTATTGCTATCAGAATCAGTTGCTGATGAATCCCTCATGTAAATTCTCTGACTGGGGCAGGGTTGGATCCATACTTTGAGCATGCATCCTGTTCTCATCCTGTGTGCAGTAGAGCCTTAGATTATTGACCTTAAAGCCTTAACACTGGACCAGGCTCAGTGATTTCATCTGTTTTTAAATCCTACCTTTCTCATCCCTGTGTGTGTGTGTGTGTGTGTGTGTGTGTGTGCGCGCGCGCACAACAGAAAGAAAAGAGAGAGAGAGAGGAGAGAGAGTGTTTTCATATACATAGTCTTAGGACAATCTACAGAGGGTCTTAAGAGAAAAATAACCCAAATCCCTAGATAGTCATCATCTGGAGACCCAGAAATTTAAAAAGAACTGAAGGAAAAACTTGCACATGGCTGGGGGTAGTGTGTGGGGGCAGGGCTGTCAGCCTAAATATAAGGAACATAACACACTACCAGCTGACAGTGACTAAACAGGAGGAATTCACTAGCCCAGTCCAACAATGGCAAATAGACAAAAGATGTACTGGTTCTACTGTACCTTGGTAGGCATGGGCTTCTTAAAGGTGATTTCTGCTCGCATCCAAACACCTCTTGGGGACTCAAGCACAGACCAGATCTTCTCTTGAACCACATGATTTTCTTCAAAGATATAAACTGCTAGCGTGTCACTCATTTTCAAAAACCCATAGATGGCATAATGAAAACGTAGGCAATACTGCAAGTTTCCGGGTAGAGAGGGACCATAGAGCCTTCCAATGTAGCCAGGCTGAGAAGTAAACTTTGTGTTGGCCAGCAAGTAATACCCTGTCAACAAGACAAAGCATTCAGTGTAATAGCAATGCAAAAGAATCTACCCCAGATTATCAAGTGGGAAATTTGGCTAAAGGTAGTGGGATTTATCAGCACAAACTATTCCCATAGGCTACAATGCAAGAAGGGATTTTTAAGTGATAAAAACTACCCATGTGCCTCTATTGCAAATAAAAGCTTCTACAATCCTAAGTAATTTTCAGGAACTAGCATAGCTTTTCTACTCCATAGGCCCAGATTCTAGTCATCAATTAAGAGTTATACTTTTCATGAATTGAAGGAATGAAATCAGCTTGGGGCTAAAAGCTGCCTGTGTGAACCAGCTAACTTAGGTTGTATACATAGTACCAGGTCATAGTGAATGGAAGGCCCTGAGTTTACTTTTCCTTCTTATCTTTGAAGTGACCAGTAGGGCTGGAGGGATGACTAGCTGGTCTGACAGTCTTTGTGGGTGTTTGTATGTCTGGGTAGACCCTATTGCTCTCTTGATCATGTCCCCAAAGAATAAGTTTTCAATCAGATGGTGCCAAAGATCTACGTTCTTCCTTATTTATTCTAAATAACATAAAGAAGAACAGGAACCTCTCCCTCCTATCTGTTCCTCCACCCACAAGGTCAACTTAAAATAGGTGCATGTATCCCAGAAAGCCAGAGCAAAAAAGAAAAAATAATACCTAGTTTTTGGGGTTTTTTTGGTACCGGGGATTGAACTCAGGGGCACTCGACCACTGAGCCACATCCCCAGCCCTATTTTGTGTTTTATGTAGAGACAGAGTCTCACTGAGTTGTTTAGCGCCTCGCCCTTGCTGAGGCTGGCTTTGAACTCGCAATTCTCCTGTCTCAGCCTCCCTAAGTGCTAGGATTACAGAAGTGCGCCACTGTGCCCGGCTATCTAGTTTTTAATTTCCTTTTCTGCTTTTCCTCTTGTCAATTTTTTTTCTTTCTGGACACCTCAGTGTTTGTTTTACAATTTACTTCTAACCAGTTAACTTACCCTTTATAAGATGAGGAAGAGATACCAAAGCTCATTCTGTCCACACACAAAGAGGCCCTGTGAAGGCACAGTGATAAAGAGGCTGCCTGTAAGCCAGGAAAAGAGGCCTCCCCAGAAACCAACCCTGTGGCACCTGGGCCTTAACCCAACTGCCAGATGTACGAGACAATGCATTTCTGCTGTTTAAACAGCCCTATCTGTGGTATTTTGTTACAGCAGCCCAAGCAGATTAACATGGAGGCCACATAAGAGCCAGAACAATCTTTTGTAATCCTAAATTTAATCCTTATCTTCTCTGCTTAAAATCTTTTAATGGCTTCTCATTTTCTTTATAACCAAATCCCCAGCACTTACTATGGTCTGCCATACCCATAATCTCCTTCAAGAACTTTATTTCCTCCACTCTCCCCACCACTTCTCCATGGTACAGTCATGCTGACCTTCCTATCTGTTGGTGTGACCAGCTCTTTTCAAAGCCTTTACAGATGCTTCTCCTCTGCTTGGTCACTCACATGCTTACTGCAACTTCCCTCAGAGAAACCTTCCCTGAATCCCCAACCCAAGTCAAGTTCCTCTCTGGATTCTCCCTCATATCTCACTGAAGGGAATCAGAAAGTGTATGTTGCTACCAGATGGGCCTCTTTGGCATGCTGATTAATTTGAGCTGAAGATACTTGAGAAACAGCAGAGGCAGAAGGGCTCTCTGCCCTCCCTTTCTACCTAAAAGCATATTATAAAACTTCCCATGAACAAAGTGTCCTCCCAGCTCCCTGTTCCAGGAAGGGAAGAATATTCCAATCACCAGGGACTGGCAGTTGATATTAAAGTGGATTTGTATAAACAAACCTACTAAAATAACTCTTATCTTCCATTACTTTCCCCCATATATTTCCTAGTCACTTTCTCATAATTTAGTACCCCTGGAAGCTTAAAGTTTTTCCTTTGTCTTGTCACTCCTGCACAATTTTATCGTTCGTTGTTAAAATTGATATGTAAGCTCTCAAGCCTAGATGCTTCTTTAATTCTTTAATTTTTCTTATGAAGACTTCTGTGTACATGTAAACATGCTAAATAAAATGTGTATGTTTTTATCCTGTTAATCTGTCTTATGTCAGTTTAATTTTCAGCTCCAGCCACAGAAACTAAGATGGAAAGGAAAAGATTTCCTACCTGGCAGGAAAAATGTTCTCCTTGACAAGTGTATTGTGTACACATTTGTGTAACATTTCGCTCACCCACTGAAATGATTGTCAGCCAGCAAGAGTGGGATTCATATCTGACTCATTCATTACTGTAGTTTTGGGCATTAGTCTGGTCAGGTCAGAATAGGTTTCATAGGGGCTGTATTTCTACAAGTTGGGTAATCTCTAAGAAAATAATATCAAGTTACAGGTTCAATGGCCCCTTCCAAGCCCTTTCTCAGGGCCTGTGCAAGTGAGAGGCCCTGTAACCTCAGCTTCATTGGCTTCATGGCAAATTCACCTGGATATGAATACCTGATACATAAATAAATGAGACAGTATGTGCCTTGAGATGAAGCTCTTCCTACCAGTTTCTACTGGGATGGAATACTCAAAGGATGACATCAAAGTAATATAGAATCTGTATACAAGGCACTCAAACTGGTTTCTAAGAGCTCCTCATAGATACACCCATTGTTCAATCGCATCTTTTCTCTCCATGATATATTTTTTACACATAACATAAAATATATAACATACAATTACCATCTTAACAATTTTAAAGTGCACAATTCAACATATTCACAATGCTGTACAATCATCACAGCTATCTTGTTCCAGAACATTTTTATCACCCCCGAAGCAAACTCCATACCCATTAAACAATCGGTCCTTCGTTCCTCCCAGTTCAGTCCCTGGCAACCACTAATCTGCTTTCTGTCTCTATGTATCTGTTCTGGAGAATTCATATAAGCAGAATTCAATAAATTTGAAAAAATATTTCATCTAAAGTGAAACAGCAGAATAATTTTCAAGGCTTGGCTATTTAATCAATAGGCATATACTTTTGCTTGTATAGCCAACTTGAATCACCATTTTAAAAAATGGTCAAACACAATATTACTGATTGTCCTTACTTCCTCAGAGATGCTAGTCTGCTTGCTTTCTTTTTCTCTCCCTCCCTCCCTTTTTCTTTCTTTCTTTCTTTCTTTCTTTCTTTCTTTCTTTCTTTCTTTCTTTCTTTCTTTCTTTCTTTCTTTCTTTCTTCTGATTATGAAGTTGAAGTCTTTGTAGGTGAGGAGTAAGATTGGTCAATGATGCATGAATACTACAAGATGTCCCATGTGAGACTCCCGACTTACCAAAGCCTGTAGTGTGGTCTCCAGCCTGATACATGTTCGGCTTTACTTTCACTCGGGCCCAACCTGGACCTTCTTTATCTTGGTAAAATTTGCAGAGATCTTCCTCAAAATTGCAGCTTGCTTCCACAGCACTGAAAGGAAGCTCTGAGTAAATGAGAACCAAAGTTATAGTCAAGCCCAACGACCTCAAAGGACTGTATCAACTGACTGACAGACATGGTTACTGTTGTGCCAGGGGAGACTGTGGAGGTAAAACACAACAGAATATTTTTACTCGAGTGGCAGGCTGACAGGTTAGCATCAAACCAATGTTTCAACATGACAGGAAAATTGTTCTTTTCCTCTCCACAGGGAGGGGAGGAAGGAGCCCTGTTCACATTCTCTTAAAAATATATTAGTACCAGATTTCAAAAGGAATTTCCTCTTGGGATGTAAAGATTCAGAGCATTTGTTCACATCCTTGACAACTCAAAAGTCACTCAAAGTTCAAAACAAAAAGGAATGGAATTTCAGAGACTCTTAATTTTTTGGTAAGACATATTATTTTGAAAATAATATTTTCCAGAAACAATTTTTCTTTGTTGATGAATCACTGTCAGAAGTATGGTCCCAATCTCTTTATAGTTGGCCTTGGTAGTAGGAGTTGATCTGCTTGGAGAAAATCAGCACTCAGTTTAAACCATGCAGCTCAAAGTCACACCATTTTTTATTTTTCAGTGTTAGGAATGGGGTCCAGGGGTGCTATACATCTCCAGCCTCTTTTTATTTTTTATTTTGAGACTTGTCTTGCTAAGTTGCCCAGGCTGGCCTTGAACTTGTGATCTTCCTGCCCTGGCTTCCTGAACAGCTGGGATTACAGGTAAAATATAAACACCTGGCACAAAAGTTGCACCAGTTCTAACAGGGGGCTGCTATTGTTCAGGCTTTGCTGAGTTCTGCTACCATTTATCCTGATCTATAAATATCACCACAGCCCAGATTACCTAGAGGGAATGGAAACTAAAAGATATCTACACTTTTGAAAATAACTTCTAGTCCTATTAACAAGTGATTCATGGGCTGGGGCTGTAGCTCAGTGGTAGAGCACTTGCCTTGCAAGTGTGAAGCACTGAGTTCGATCCTCAGCACCACATAAAAATACATAAATAAAGCTATTGTGTTCATCAACAAACTAAAAACATATTTAAAAAAAAGACAAAAAAAACCAAGAGACTCATAAACTTCACTGTTTAGATTTTAGGTTGCCCTCTGTGTCCAGAGGGGATGTGACTGTATCAGTTTGAGACACATTCGGTCTAGCCAAATGTGATCCTGGTCTGCATGCTGGTAGAATATTCTGGGGCCAGGGACAGAGGATGCTGTTTTGTATAACTGGGTAATCATCTTGGGAGATGTTTGAGTTCTTCCTGTGAGCTAGTGGCACAGGAAGCTGTTTAAGGACTTGCTCTCAATTTGTTCATTTTCAAAGAAAGAAAACTTTCAGGTGGGTTTAGGAACTGGCTCAGATTAAAGAGGGGGAAAGAAGCATAACACCAAATGTAAAGAGGGATCCAAGATTCAATCCTGACCTGGAGAAGCACATAGCTATAAAGGGCATGATTGGAACAACTGGCAAAATCAGCACATGAACTGAAAGTTAGTTGAAAATATTGTATCAGCTTTAAACTTCCATAACTTTGTAATTACTCTTTAGTTTTCTTGCAGAATATGTCTGGTTTTAGAAACACACAGTGAAGTCTTCAGGTGTAGAGGCTTGATGTTTGCAACCTATTCTTAAATGGTTGATAAAGCAAAGAAGGCAAAATGTTACACTTTGTAGACTCAGGAGAAGAGTCTCTGGAAGTTCTCTGGAATATCTGTGCAGGTTTTGTCTGAGTTTGAAATGATACAAAAATAGAGTCTCAAAACACAAAATTAAGAACATAAGTGACTAACCACAAATTATAAAAAATGAATAGGAAGAAAATGGTCTTGTATAACTGGGATCTGATACTATCTGAGGTCATATGCTGTAGGGACAAACTTTGATAAGCCAGATAGGAGAAAAGGAGAGGAAAAGAATTCTCAATGCATTAAGGCTGGCGGATTAGTCCTCACCCTGTTCTGCCTGATTCTGTTGGCACCAGGTTGTATCTTTAAGCCCTGAAGATAAAGTCTGTGAAAAATTACTCTGATGTCATACAAACAAGGATCCTTCAACATTCTCCCACGGAGATTTGAGACAAGAAATCTCATGATTGGTCTTAATCTTAGTCAATCCTTTGCTAGTTAGTAAAGAAAAAACATGAAAATCCAAAATCTAAAAATGGCCATCAAGCTCAGGAAATGGTGTGGTATTCCCAAATGCCATGCATGAAATGAATTTTTCATCAGGAATGAATCTCAAAGCAGTACCTTTGGTTGGCTGCAAGAGAATCTTACCCCATTTATTAGATGTGTGGGGAGGGGTGGCAGATAATAGTAAAACTTGAAAGTTTAGGTAGTTTTTATTTCTAACCACCAAAGCATGAAAGCAACCAAGATGTCCTTCAGTAGGTGAGTGGACACAAATTGTGGCATATCAAGAAAATGGAACATTATTCAGTGCTGAAAAAAAAGCTACTGAACAACAAAGAGACAGAGGAAACTTAAATGTATATTACTAAGTGAGCGAAACCAATATGAAATGGCTAAATACTATGGGTCCATCTATACAGCATTCTGGAAAATGCAGAACTACGGAGACAGTAAAAAGATCAGCAGTTGCCAGGTCAGGGAGAGATATGCTGTATGACACTATAATGGGGAATACATATCATTATAAATTTGTCCAAACCCATAAAATATACAATACCAAGAATGAACCTTAATGTGAACTGTGGAATCTGGTTGACATTGATGTTTATTGGGGGAGAGGTATGTGAAAAATATCTGTACTTTCTGCTCAATTTTTCTGTGAACTTAAAAGTGCACTAAAAAATAGTCTATTAAAACATAAAACAAAACAAAACTTGAAAGTAAGCAAGGATCACTTCTCTCCATGGTGATGAACTGAGTCACCATGGGTAATTATATTGAGTTTTCTTAGTGTGATTATAATGTTTTACTAAACACCTAGTCTTAGCAGTGGATTGGTCTGTGGTCTGATAAAAACAAAATCTCAAAAAGTGTAATTCAAATGCTAAATCTTTTTCACCTAGAATGCTCATTTGCCCTGAGACAGTATCCAAATGCTGTAGATGGGGCCAGAGGGCTTGTTTGTGATCCAGTGAGCTGCCCGGAGATCAGGAGTAGAGGCCAAGCCTTTGCTTGGAGCTTGTTTATGGGTCAAGTGGTGATCAAAAATTGAGTTACTGGGGAGTCTTAATAGCATATTCAAAGCACAGGAAGGAATAAGAGGCAGATGGAAGCCCCTAAGCATCAGTTGATGATCAGGAAAAAAGATATAAAGCCCCATGAAGCAAGTTTCCAAAAAGCATCATCATGTAACTTTTAATTATTTGCTTTCTGACATTTGAACTTCTTGGAAGTAAGAGGCTTTGAAGATAATCTAATTAGCTGGAGTGTGTTACAATTTGAGAACAGCTGGGGAGTGCTTCCCATCCTTTCCTCTGCTCCACGGAGTTCATGGAGACCAACTCTCTATCAGTTCTGTAAATCTAAGAGACTCATCGGCCCCTATAGTACTAAAAGAGAGACACTATATGGTGTGCTCTGAAGACTGCTAAAGTTGCAAGGTGGCTTTATTTCAAATGAGCCAGGATGGAAAGCAAGTGGATACAAACCAAAGCTGGCTTAGGGAAGAGTGAGTGGGACCTGGCACCAACCTGGGGAACCATGGTGACATGGCTGGGCCACTGACTAGGCAGAAAAGATCCAGAGATTCAGGTAGTGATCATCTGAGAGGGATATCAGCAAGTTTTAGGACTCTCCCAGTCCTTCACCTAGGGATGGGGTGGACTCAAGCTCAGAGAGGAGATTGGATCGGCATATGGCAGAGCAGTGGGGATTGGGCATCCAGGCAAGATTCCTAAATGTGAATAGGATTTTTTGTGAGACATTCAAAGACTTCTACACCAAAAGGAGAGCTTATTTTTAGAGTGTTAACTCCAGGTCAAGGGAGGTGCTATAATTCAAAGTGGAGAGGCAATCTCACTGTTTTCTGGAAGAATCCTGGGGGGATATGTGACATTAGTGTTAAACATCTGTGATTATGTGATGCATCTCAGGCCTGCATTAACTTTAAAGCCAGCTAGATGGTGGCAATATGATCCTTCACATGTTGAAATAATTCCTGTCTCAGACTACTAGGGAGATGAGGTAAAAAAAACTTCTAGATCCAGCTGGGGAAAGGAAAAACAAGAAGTCTGGAGCTAACCAAGATAAAGAAAAAAAGTTGGCACCTGTTATAAAACAGAAGGGCATAAACTATTTGTGAAATGCAAGATGAAGTATGAAAGTCAAAGGGTTTAGCTTTTAGAGACTCTGAGTTGGCCCCACAGCTGCTCAATGAAATGGATACAGTTGATGCATAGGCCGTGCCTATTGCTGGTTTTCTTTCACTTAAATTTGACCTCCTGTTCTTCAGAAAAGTGATGGACATATTTTGAAAATTGAGTTAATAATATTGCCTCATGCTATGAAACAGATTCTTCCATCCTTGCTCCATAGCTATGGAAATGGAGTCTCAAAGAGGCAAACTACCATGACCAACGTCACACAGATTATTAGTGGCAGAATAGGAATGTGAATCCAAATTCCTGGTTCTTAAGCATAACAGTGTGTTGATGGGATTAAACCACTTTAAAGGCAAGTTGGTGTGGTAGGAAGTTCTGAAAACCAATATAGAATTTCCATGAACCTAAGGGTATATATAAAAATGATATAGAAGGTGTTCCTGCAGGGAAGAGGTTTCTATGAGGGCTGTGTTTTTACAGACTGAGGGCCTACCAGACATCTTTTTTTTTTTTTAATTAGTTTATTTAGTTGCATTTCAAGTCATAGTACATATATAGAGCTCAGTTTTTCCATTTTTCTGGTTGCAAACCAGATAAAGTCACACCATTTGTGTCTTCATACATGCACCAAGGGTAGTGATGACGATCTCAATCAACCATCTTTACTATACCCATTCCCCCTTCCCTCCCCCCACCTCCCCTCTGCCACATCCAGAGTTCCTCCATTTCTCCTATGTTCCCCATTCCCACCCCCCTTATGTATCAGCATCCACTAATCAGAGAGAACATTTGGCATTTGGTTTTTTGGGATTGGCTTACTTCACTTAGCATAATGCTTTCCAATTCCATCCATTTGCCTGCAAATGCCATAATTTTATTCTCTTTTATTGCTGAATAATATTCCATTGTGTATATGTACCACAGTTTC